>CM033460.1:6217337-6289837 GCA_019425755.1 Amaranthus cruentus | reverse complement strand
TATAATCCTCAAACACATTGTTGTTAAGTGGTATACTCTAAGTACTAAGAGTATATTGTGTTGTTTGTATCTCATTGTGAATTTCCAATCATCAACCCAAGTACCTTTTGTGGGGGAAATATCACAAAAGGAAAGTGATCACACACTTACAACAAGTATCAAGCTTCCGGGTAACGGTTGTTGTTAAAAACTAATCTTCAAGTTTACTTTAGCATTGTTATTATAATTTCTTTTTGTCATCAACAAAGGGTTAAATACAAATTCCCTTTTCTAATTTGTATTTTGCATTATATATTCTTAATATAATTTACCCATATTAGTAATAATGATATGCATAACATTTGTATATGAAAAATGTGTTTAAAGTTGTGTTTAGCATGTGTTTGATAAGGAAATGTATGGTGTGAGACGAACTTCTCGTTGCATTAAGAAATTTATTTCCTGACTATCCCAAGTGTAAATAGTGGGGACTTTTCCAATGTTAACACACCCGCCAAAAGCAATGTAAACTCACTACTTGAGGTGTGGAGCAAATATCACTCTTACACAAGTGAATAGAAAAAGAGATGAGAAATTGAAAATTGTATATCTTCAAATGAATGAAACATCATCTATTTATAGGGATTTTCTAACAACTCTTTTTCAATCTCCATAAAACATGGTCAAAGAACATAAATGTATTTTATTAAGATTAATTCACATCATGAATGAAAAAAAAGAGTTGTTGGAAAAGGCTTTAAATGGCCATTTATCCAACAATCCCCCAGAAATGCCATTTAAGAAAAATACATGTGCAAGAGAAAGCTTTATCACATAGAAACTAAGTGGACTAAGCCTTGAACTTGTTGTTTAGTGAAAGGAGGCAAAAATTCACAAGCCCTTGTGAGTGAACTAAGTCTTGAACTCAAAGAACTCTTGATCAAGCAAGTGAACAAAGTCTTGAACTTATAAGATTTGAATTAAGACTCTCAAACCACATGCCTTACCTAGATAGGTTCCAACTCCACTTAAGTTATATGGTGCATTTTTATGGCCTATGCACCTACCTTGATTTTTATGAGCGCTCTAGTGGAATATTCGCCTGAAATTCCACATAGGAGGTGGCCAACCCCCACACTCACATAGGTGGATCATCTCAAGTAGCACATCACAAAGTACTACAATATCCATTAAGAGCCTAATGACTCATCCCTCAAATATAGAGCAATGCCAACAAATACCATAGGGATAGGTGAAATGCATGTTCATCCACATTTGGGCTTTAGGACTATCCCCCTCGACACATCAAGAACCACTTATCTTGATAATCCTTTTTAGAAAAGGTATGTATGGTATTCACATTTCCAATTTAAGGACTTTTCCCCCATACGGGAATCATGGTATTCTTTTCCCCCATGAAGAGAAACATATCAAGTACCACTTATCTTGATATACTATTAAAAGATAATGAATGATATTCTTACTTCCTCCAAGAGGAACTTTCTCCCATTCGGGAATTTATATCACAATATCATACTTATCTCAAAAGAAACATCATAAAAAAATTTATACAATTACCTCAAGTAACAGATTTTTTGATGCTCACAACTTAAGTATGATATTCAAAACAATAAGAAATATATAAGTATTCCAAACTCATCATGGTTATAAAAATGTACAACTTATGCATTTAAGAAACAACTTGAACACTTCAAGCCTAAACTTAATTTAGGCACCACCTTCAAGTCATATGCATAATTTAAATAACCGTATTTATCCATTTTCATATTTGTTCAACATAACAAAATAAGCCACACAACCTATAATGAATACCTTGCAACTCTTCAAATGTAGTACCAAATATTCATATAACAAACAAGTGACTCAATCAAAATCATGAACAAAATCACAAAGGATTTCATTTATTACTAAAGGTTTCACAAGTTCAATTCAAACCCAAAGTAGTTCCTAGGACTTCTTCCCGATTATTAGAAATACTTCTATTAATCATATTTTAGGGAAATACAAGGAACATCACATCCTTAAAAAGGTTTAAGAACACAATAATTAATAACCTTTAGTAAATACTTTTTAAATAATTTCATCAAAAATATTCAAATTAATATTATTATTTTTTACAAGGGAAATATGTATGATACCCCCACTTTTCAAAAAGTTCAACAATACTTTAAGAAGATCACCTAATGGTCACTAAGGGATAAATTCTACAATTTAAATCCCTAGTTTTATTCTTATCTTCAAAAAGTTTCTCTTATCTTCAAAAAGTTTCTACATTGTTTACAAGTCACAATGCTTACAACTCCAAATTTTATGAATCAATTCAAAAGTTAAATAATTACTACACATTTTTAACTAATCAAGATTCATACATATTCAAACTATAAAAGTTTTGAACCTCATATTCAAAAACTTACGAAACTTGATGTTTTCAATCCACATGACAAGATAATGTTTGCAAACTTCTATTATCAAGTCTTTAAACATCAAGAAATGAAATATTTTGAATAAAACTCTTTCAAAAAAAAACCTCTTACCCTTAATGAGCAAACTTCAAATCATATTAAATTATAATTTATTTTTTTTACTCAATAATTTAATTTATGAAAGAGACAACTAAGGACTAATAGATTTTCACATTTTCCACTTTACCACCCAATTAAGTTGAATTTGATTTTCACAACTCAAACCACTTTCTATACATTTAGTCATAAATATTGTACCTCGTGCACAATAATTTATCAACTCATGAACATGGTACTCTAATCTATATAATTAGTATGTGAACATACTTTCAAAAATCATTGTAAATTTACCCAATTAGTAAATAATACAAATTACAACCCCCATATACCCAACATATAAGACATCTCATAAGTCAAAGTTCACTCATAAGTCATAAAGTTACACCACGTAGTCAATTTATAATTATCTTCCAATAAAACAATTATCTTAACAATCCACTAAAAATTTGAAAGTTTGACACTTGTTGTTAGGAGAAATAAATCAGCATTTATGTCTCAAAATAATCATGCAATTTTAATGAGACTCTACTACTCATATTCATGATCATATATATCATCACAAGTTAAAGGAGCTAATTAAGAATTAACAAACCATCACTTTAGGGCTTGAAACTTACAACCAGGCCCGGCCCATACCAGGAGCAAGGTGAGCAATGGCTCAGGGCCCCAGTTTTTTAAGGGCCCAATTAAAAAAAAATAAACTCTTAAACTTTCCCATAATAATTGAGTAATTGACTTGCACGGACTAAGAACATTAATAAGCAGTTAATGAGTTAAGCACGCCAACCATTCCATTACTAATAATTACTTGCCTAACTTATGACTTAACAACTTCCAATAAGGCAATAATAATTACTATTATTAATGAAAAGATTAAAGTTGCCGAAAATATTTTTCATTTTCAACTAAATATTATAACTTTCTTATCTTGAGTCTTAACTAAATATTACTACTATTTGATAATTTAATCTTCTTAGTTTTTTTAACTTTTTTATTCTGATTTATATTTTTTGTTAAAAATAATTTTCTCATCTTTATTGTATTCGAATTTCTATCTTCCCTGAAATTGTTAAGAAGTGAAAAACTCAAGAAATAGCCATTGAATGTGACAATTGAAGGTATCATCTCTTACTCTTTTATATGACATTATTTTTAATATTTATTGTTAAACACTATTTTATTTTAGTATAATTTTAAATTTCGTATATTTGTAATTCTAGGAGGAAGATTAAATCTCTATTTTATTTTAGTTTAATTTTAAATTTCATATATTTTGAATTGTAGGAGGAAGATTAAATAGAATTATTGTCAAAAGCTTTGGGAATTTTGCTCCAGATCAGGTTGTATTTCTCCTCTCTGGATTTTGATTGAAAATTTATTGTTAAGTGTGGTGATTAATCAATAAAAATGTCTCCTAAAAGAAAATATTTATCCGGATGTGAAAAACGTAAAAAGAAAAAGAGGATTGATAATTTAGTTCAATCACAAAAAGGAGCACTTGATAATTTTTTTAAAAAAGAATCGCTAAATGATAAAAATATGGATCATATTAGTAATACTTTTGTTGATGATCCCATTGATAATGATATTAATATTGATCATAATGTGCGTATAAATGACAATTCTAATGTTGTTGATGATAATGAGCATGTTAATGTTGTTAATGATGATATTGATGAAGATATTGAGCATGTTGTTGATGCTAATATAGATGATGGTGCTTTTGTGAATGACAATACCGATTATAATGTTGACATATTTGACCCAAGAAATTGGGATGGTTTAGATTCTCAAATGATTGACATTTTAGTTGTAAAGGGTCCAAAAAGAGACTTGTCTATTATAAAAGGAGCCAAAGATAAAATGGGAAGACAATTTTCGTCCTCATTCTACACTAGGGTCTTACCAAATGGAGAAAAAATTGATAGAGATTGGTTAGTATATTCAAAAGAACTTGATTGTGTTTTTTGTTTTTGTTGTAAATTATTTAAGAAAGGGGTTGGAAGAGGTCAATTAGCAAATGGTGGTTTTAGTGATTGGGCACATCTTTGTGTTAGAATTAGAGAGCATGAAATTGGTATGGAACATTTGCAAAATATGACTACGTGGTATGATTTACGTTTAAGACTTCAAAGGAACACAACTATTGATAAAGTAGCACAACAACAACTTGAAAAAGAGAAAGAACATTGGAAAAATATCTTGTTAAGAATCATCGCAATAGTTAAGTTTCTTGGAAAGCACAATCTTGCATTTCGTGGTACTAATGAAAAATTATTTCAAAATAGTAATGGTAATTTTTTAGGATTAATTGAAATGTTAGATGCGTTTGACCCAATTGTACAAGATCATGTTCGTCGTATTACTAATGATGAGACTCATGTTCATTACCTTGGTCACAACATCCAAAATGAGTTGATCCTCTTGCTTGCTCGTGCAATTAAGAATGAAATTGTTAAGAAAATAAAAGAGGTTAAATATTTTTCTGTGATACTTGATTGTACACCTGATATTAGCAACCAAGAGCAAATGTCTTTAATTATAAGATATGTGGATGTTTCTTCTAATTGTGTTAGCATAGAAGAATCCTTTTTAGGATTTTTAAATGTAAATGACACAACTGGGCAAGGACTTTTTGATGTCTTATTGAATGAATTAATTGATCTTAAACTAGATGTTGATAATGTTCGTGGTCAAAGTTATGACAATGGTTCAAATATGAAAGGAAAGAACCAAGGAGTACAAAGAAAACTTTTAGATCTAAATCCTAGAGCTTTTTACACTCCTTGTGGTGCGCATAGCCTTAATCTAATGTTGTGTGATATGGCCAATAACTCTGGAAAAGCCAGAGATTTTTTTGGTGTGATTCAACGCATTTACACTATTTTTTCCAGATCAACAAAAAGATGGAAGATTTTAATGGATAATGTCAAAGAGTTAACATTGAAACCATTGTCTTCCACTCGTTGGGAGAGTCGTATAGATAGTGTTAAAGCAATAAGAACTCAACTATTAGACATTAGAGAAGCTTTGCTTGAAGTTGCTGATAGTGATAAAGACTCTTTAATAAAAAGTGAAGCAAAATCTTTAGCTAATAATGAACTTGGTGATTTTGAATTTATAGTTGCTATTATCATTTGGTATGATTTGTTATATGCTGTAAATTTGGTAAGCAAAAAATTACAATCAAAGGATATGTTTGTATGTGATGCTATTGAAAGTTTGAAACATTTAACTTCATTTTTTAAGAATTATAGGATAAATGGTTTTACGAATGCGGTTGAAGCCGCTAAAAAGCTTGCAATAGATTTGGAAATTGATCCAACATTCCCTCAAAAGCGTCAAATAAAGAGAAAAAAACAATTTGATGATACTTTACATGATGAGAGTCCACAAAGTCCACAAGAAGCTTTTAGAATTAACTTTTTTAATTGCATTATTGATCAAGCAATTGTCTCACTTGATACAAGGTTTGAACAATATGAACAATATGAAAATATCTTTGGTTTTTTATTTACTTCTGACATATTGCATTCACTAGATGATTCATATTTGAAATCTTGTTGTATTCGTTTGGAAGAAGCACTTAAAAATGGTGAGAAATATGATATATGTGGTTATGATTTGTATGTGGAGTTGAAATTAGTCCAAGAATATTTACCTTCAGAAAAAATAGGGGCTCTTGATATTTTAAAACGATTGAAACGTGTTGATTGTTTTCCAAATGCAGTTATTGCATATAGAATATTGCTAACTATTCCAGTTACAGTTGCAAGTGCTGAAAGAAGTTTTTCAAAGTTAAAGTTACTTAAAACTTACTTGCGTAGTTCTATGTCACAGGAAAGACTGAACGGACTTGCTTTAATAGCAATTGAGAATGAAGTTTTGGACAAAGTTGCGTATGAAGATTTAATTGATGAATTTGCATCAAAAAATGCTCGGAGGAAGAAGATTTTTAAGTGATTAAATGTAAGTTTAGAAATTTAATTATGTTTTTAAAGGGGCCCATATTTTATTTTTTGCTCAGGGCCTCTAAAATGTCGAAGACGGCCCTGCTTACAACAATATACTTACTACCCCTTTAGATAATAAGATGACTTAAAAATGAGCAACTTTATTTGGTCATGAAATAATTCTTCTCATTAAAAATTAAAAACAACTTTTAACTCTTACACCATATAAGCATGATTGAAACTCAATTTTAATTAGCCATAAAAAACTAGCCATTATAATATAGTTATTATAAACTAGCCGTTATGAGCTAATTAACACTCATAATTATCTAACATTTAATTAATCATCAAAGAGGTCCATGTAATAGAACTCTCGTAACCCTTATAATAGATGACCAAATCTACTTTCCTAAAAGTATTTAACACCCATCATAAAATTAGTCATAATAATGGTCATATAATAAAATGCCATTACTCTTTCCAAATCCATATTGATCAAGTTGTAAATCACATTGAACTCAAAATTATACTACCATGTTCATCTTTTGACTAAAATTAAATGACATCAAATGTATGCATATTAGTTACATGATAGCACAATTTGACTTGTCCATTTTACTAGTAAAGGAGTTACTTTAAACTCAAAATAATGACGATATTTAAACTCACATAACTCCATGACGCATAAGCCTCATATAAACTTAATCAACAAAGAGTAATAACAAATAGTCATATACTAAGATTATGTTATAACATAATTATACTACCAAAAAATAGGCTTGAAATAATCAACTTTTTAACATGCACTTTTTTAACATGACTATCTAATATGATCATAATATCCAAACTATTTGTATGGTGACACACATGATTATCATGTACATATATGGAAACACAAATTACTTGGTGGTACACATGAACATGAATCAATAACAATTATCTATAATTTAAATTGCAAAATAAAACATGTGCACTTAATATCATGTAAAGATATGCTCATGAAGAATTTCTCACATGACATTCACCAATTTCAACACCCACAAAAAACTAACTTATAAAAAATATATAAGTTTAGGACTTACCTTTTTTGCCAACACTTATAATAATATGCATAAAATTAAGTGCCAATCTCCAATAAAACCAATCTCCAATGTAACGTATTACATATCAACCAAATAATTACAAAATGCCCACTTAAACATAAATTCCATCAACAACATGAATTCGTTTGTTTTTTGCCAAAATTGATCATATGGCTTTGATATTGCCACTTCTTTAATAGTAATTAGAAGACTTTAATGGAGAATAAATTTGTAAGCAAAACACCTTTGACATTCATAATGATATCTTTATAACCTTTTCTCCACACATTGTCGATATCAAAAACTAGATTATAATAGTCAAAGATGAATAAAATAACTTTCTTAAATTGTTGGAAATATAGCCTATTCAAGGTCTTCTCAAAAACTTCTGACTACTACAATCATTAACCCATATTAGTAAAAATGATATGCATAACATTTGTATATGAAAAATGTGTTTAAAGTTGTGTTTAGCATGTGTTTGATAAAGAAATGTATGGTGTGACACGAACTTGTCGTTGCATTAAGAAAGTTGTTTCCTGACTATCCCAAGTGTAAATAAAGGGGACTTTCCCAAGGTTAAGACACCCAGCAAAAGCAATGTACACTCACTACTGGAGGTGTGGAGTAAATACCACTCGTACACAAGTGAATAGAAAAAGAGATGAGAAATTGAAAATTAGATATCTTCAAATGAATGAAACATCATTTATTTATAGGGATTTTCTAACAACTATTTTTCAACCTTCATAAAACATGGTCAAAGGATATAAATGTATTTTATTAAGATTAATTCACATCATGAACGAAAAAAAGAGTTTTTGGAAAAGGCTTTAAAAGGCCATTTTTCCTATACCACTAATGGCGTGTAGTCCAATAGTCTTCTTTCCTGAATTGTTTAGATACTTATTACCAGATTACCCAGAAGTACTTGTAGCACCCGAATGCCCAACTCTTGGCTGAAAACCTGATCTGCACTCAATAGAAATGTGGCCCTCTTGCTTGCACTTATAGCAAATGATCTTGCTAGTGTAGGAACGCCCTCTATGATCTTTACCACACAAACGATACTTCCACACCGTTGGTTTTACTGAGGCAGATGTTTGGAAGGGATTACGCACCCAGTCATTAGGCTTCTAGCTCTTATTGATGTTGTTGCCAGCACTAAACTTCCTATTGTTTGCACCATCTTCCTTATCAAGGATCCTCTCAAATTCGAGTGCTCGGTCATAAAGATCTTGAAAGTCACAGTAGTTTTCGATTCCCTTTTGGATCTTAAGATTAAGACCCTCAAAGAAATGAGATGCACGAACTTTCTCAATACTAAAAAATCAGTAGCAAAGCAAGACAATTCATTTAATTTTTTTTTGTACTCAATGACAAACATTAAACCCTGCCGTAAAAGTAAGAATTCTTTCTCCTTTTTACGTCGGATAAATGGTGTATAGAACTACTCACGAAGAGTCTTAAGAAACTCCTCCCAAGAAGTAGTGGCCATGGTGGATTTGATAGTTTAGCACCACATCTCAGTTGGGCCAGTAAGATAGAAGGAAACCAATTTCACTTTCATGTTCTCCGGGTAGTTGATCATTTCTAACAGTTTCTCTAAGTGAGAGTCAGTCCTTAAAATAGACTAGGTCAGCAGCCCCATCATACTGAGGCGGGCGATGGGTTGCTATAGCCTTAAAGTACTTGCCATCATTGTTGTCTTGCAGTCGAGTTTGGCTCTACATCAGGTTGAGCAACCATGCATTTCCCCTCTCCATTCTTATCAATTCTTCTTCTAATTCTTGGATCCTGGCTTCTTGAGGGGTGGAAGCGTTGCCGTTCTTGTTCATCTAACATAATTTCAAACAGGTGATTAATATCACATTCACATTATTTAAGCAAATAATTCACACATTATAACGTGAGCACACAGAAAATTTAGTTTTGGAAAATGTCATTTTGGGAAATTCGTTTGATAATCATTTTAAAAATTATCGGTTATCGAGAACATCCTTTTAACATGGAACCTGATGAGCTCGATTTAGAGCACATTTATATCTCCATTGTAGGGTCGAGTCTCGTTGTTTCGCATTGGTTTTATGCATTTTCCACTCGATTTTACCTTGCTCTTGTCTCCATGGTTTTATAAGGTTATTTCAGGTATTTTCGGAGATTTCGAGGTGAAGTGGATCGAGTTCAAGGCTTAGACATCATAATCTAGGAAAAGACACAAGTATCGAGGCCCTCCCTTGTGCTCTGAGTCATTCCCCATCATGAAGTCCGAAGATCATTAACCACTTGTTTGAAGCAGCGAAGGACCAAAAGAAGCTGTATTCAGGCGAATTTATAGCCCATTTGGGCAAATAGGGGCAATGCCTTCAAGGAAACACCATCACAGCTACTGGAAACCCCAAAGCTAAACTCATTCGGGGCAAATACAAGTGCATTCGGGTGAATGCAATATCCTATTCGAGCGAATGAATGGAATCTTCATAAGGATCTTCAAAGCTTCTGGAAGGCTCGAATGTGTCACATTTATTGCTTTCCTGTTTACATTTCATGCTCTAAATTAGTGTTATTTCTTTCAATTTACTTTCAAGCATCGTATCATCACTTTCATTTCATTCAAGTTTCAAGTTTATGAAAGTTTACCTTCATTTATTGCTTTCTTGCTTTCAATATCTTTCATTTGATGTTCTTTAATACTTTCTTTACGTTTACCTTGAGTATTGCTTTATTTATTGTTGATTTGCCATTCAATATTGTTATTGCTTCCTTTATTGCTTTGTAGAGTAGTTGGTAGTTATATTTAGTGCTTTGTTCGTATTTCTTATTGGTCTATCTCTTGTTTTAATGCTTTCATTCATGTCTTCTTTCATTTGCTTGTTCTAGTAGCTTTCATTATGTGTGAGTAGTTTCTTTAGAGGCTTTGGTTTGGTGAAATCCTAGGTTTGGTGATTGTTGTTCATGTGATAGGCTAGGGCTGAGATTTGTTCTTGATTGTTTTGTCAATGCTCGGTTCAAATCTTGTCCTGCCACTCTTAAAAGGAAATATGGCGATTTTATGGGTCGTTTGCATGGATATTTTAGTCATCAACTACCCCTCGCTATCTAGTGTGTCACGATTGATCGACGTTCGATATCCTTTGACCTAACTTTCCATGAGAACATAGAAACCGACCTAGGGTGAATCCTCACCATCCCCGTTTGTTTCTTATTGTTTCTTGTCATCTTGTTTATTTCTTGCTTTAATAGTTTAGACTTTTCACCCACTCATCTACAAACCGGTTATCAGAACCGAAGTTATGAATTTAGAGTAACTTTAGCTCTGATACCATGTGTAGCAGGAGCAATAGTCTCGATAAGTAATTATCATTAATGATAATGTTTACAATAATGTGGAAGTATCAAAATGCCGATCTGGTTAAACTTAAAAAAACTAAAACCTATTTATGACAAACAATAAATATTACATCAGAGTTGGAAAATCAAATACATATCATTTGTTCCAAAAACAATAAATTTAAGTATATCAAGATCATCAATATCAAGTGAATAATAAAATGCAGCTAAGTCCTCGATATCATAACAAAATTGTAGCTGCAGCCTGAATCGGAATCTGAAACTAAGTCCTACAAAATGCTGCCATCCATGATACGGATGACAGCAGATTGAATTGGTCATACAAATTTTATACACTATATTTTAGGGTATAATCTTAGCTAATATAACATGTTCATAGAATTACATACAAAACTAAAAGAAAATTATTAAACTAAGAATAACTTATTGTATGGGTAAAAATATTAAACAAAGATCATTAAGGAAAAATATGGTCAAAGAAAGTCAAATTTATTGGAATCTGGCAACTTTGATCATTATTTGGGCGTCATCTGGCAATTTTTATCCGTCAGGGTCTAAAGAGTGTAACCGTAGTGCTAAGTCTTATGCATGAGGAACTCACGTGAGTATTAAAGACACTTGTCCAGCATAAAAGAGTTACTTTTGAGTAGTGCGACACGTGTTGATTATAGAAGCTACAAAAGACAAAAAGAGTATTTGATTGAACCTAGAAGAACGACACATATTAAAAAGAGATTGGCACATGCAAAGAATGTTTCTACGGATTAGGAAAAAGGATTTTTTGTCTCACAATCATTAGCTATAAATACCATCCCCAAATGCCATAAATGAGGTAACTAATTTTTCTTACAGAGAAAGAGAAGTACAAAGAATTTAAAGAGATAAAAATAAGAACAATCTTGACTGAATTTCATAATTTCGTATTGATTTTCAGAGCAACGTTTTCAGATAAAAGAATATATTTGATAATTGTAATACAAGACCTCACGTCTAAATAAGCCCTAAGCAATCCTCCACCTGATTGCCACTATGCATCTTGAAGGACTTTTTAGGCAAATGCATCGCTTTTCTTGATACTGACTTGGGTGTTGGTGTTGGAATCCGATGAAGTACTCGGGAAAATTCTTACTCCTTGGTGTGTTTTGCAGATCTTGAGGCATTTCTTCACTTATAAAGATCTTACTGCATAACTGGCAAAGAATTAAATTAAAGAAGCTCCTACCAGTATAATCATTATGATTAAGTCATAAATCAGTGATTATTCAGTTAAATTAATTGTCGCTAAAACCAAACATGAACAATTTGGCACTAGAAGGAGGGCCTCTTTTTATTTTTTGCTCAAAAGTTACTATAAGAATTTTCTCAACAAGTGAAGATGGCAAGTCATTTTGAAAACCAAAGTTCGAATCAGTGCAGGCGAACTACATCTCAAAGGGAAGATTTAGAAATAATGCTGCTCAAAGGATCGTAGACGTGAGGCGATCCATGAGGCAATCCTTGAGCTCTTTGGCAGAGCAACCTAGTGTGTCAACGTCTCGGACACACGAGGAAATACTTGTGAGACAACCCATTGTGGAAAACCAACCACAATTTACTGTGACGATGGATGTTATGACCCTACTGACAGCAGCAGTAGCAAATGTTGTCAGAAATAAAATGGGAGATGCTGGTCGCAATCTGAGATAACAGGCACATGCACAAGGAACAGGCACAAGGAAGACGAGGGTGAGTCTATACCTCGCACGAGATATGCCAGGTACAGGACGCCCTCAAACCCTGGGACCTCATCTCAACAGGGCACTCATATTAGGAAGGGATGGACTAAAAACGTCTATCGCTAGACTAACTCTTAGCTGCAACACGGGAGTCGGGAACATCAAGAAGAGTGTCTGTATTGAACAGGCAGGGATAAACCCCTTCACCTTCATTTGTAAAAATTCACGAAGGTGAAGGGGAATCCATGTAGGTTGCTGAAAGAGTGCAACCAAAAATACATTCATTGAAGGGGAAGTCCCTTCATTCAAGCTTACCCCCTAAGATTCCAGAGAACCTGAAAATTAGTTTTTCTGAAAAGACGCCATTTACACCTGCTATTGCTGCTTCACCTGCCAAAAGGGTGAAATTTCCTACTCACCTGACTTATAAAGGTGAATCATGTCCAAATGCTCATTTAGCTGCCTTTAGTAATGAGATGGATATGGATAGTCACACTGATACTAGCTGGTGCAAGAATTTCATATTGACACTAACTAGCATGGCACAAAGATGGGCACAAAGCCTCCTTGAAGGCTCAATTACTTCATTTGATGAACTTTCCGAAAAGTTCAAAGGCCATTTTTCTTCAAGGACTGCCAGATCTAAGCATTCCATTGAGATGATGAACATTATACAAGGAAAAGATGAATCCTTCAGAAATTATGTGTCCATGTTCGACAAAGAAATTCTGTAGGTGCTGAACCCTGAAGAGAACATCCTCACATTCGCTTTCAGGCAAGGTCTGAATCCTGAAAGGCCTGAAAGTCAAGCCTTAAAATTCAGCAATCAGTGGAATTATATGAAAGCAATGAATGAAATCAGGGAGCATACTAAGTCCTATGTAGATGCTGAGGATTTTATATACAATACTGGGAACATGGAGCTGAAAAGCAAGGCCACTGAAAGAAGCAACAGGAAGCCATTTGAAAGGCAGGATAAAGGGAAGAAATTAGTGAGAATTGAAGATTTTGATGTTCATGGGCTCAATGTACATAAACAAGATACCAAGAGCCTGAGGCCTGTCCAGAGGAAGATGGTTGGAAAGAACCCAGATGCATATTGCAAATTTCATGATTTTCCATGTCACTAGACAGAGAATTGTAAATCTCTGATGAATAATACTGAAGATATGATCCAAAGAGGGTATTTCCAACAATATAAATAAGATAGAGCTGTGATAACCGGTTTGTAGCACGTCATAAACACTAAGGGCCAAGCTATGCAAACAATATTTGTAATCACCCTAATACTACTACTACGAGTGTAATGGTAAGTCGGGGGTCGAACCACAAGGACAAGGGATGCTATACTAAAGGTTAGGTGTGAGAAAGATTGTATGAAAGGCTGGAAGGTAGGTGATCTATACTAATAACAAGAATAAAGTAATGAAAGAATGCGGGATTAGACTAGGTCCACCCTAGGTAGGTCCATTGGAAATAGAGATAGGTTAGGTCAAGGGAGATCGAATGAAGATCGATTGAGACACTATAGATATCAAGGGGAAGTTTGTGACCTATAGTTATGCGAACGACCCATAATCGCCCTATGTCTCACTAGGAGTGGCAGGACAAGATTCGAATCGAATATCAATCAACAACCGACATCAACCTCAACCCTAATCCTAAACATTAAATACAAGATCAAAGCCCTAAGGGGTATTTATAGCCCAAAGGGAAAGGGGGGGTAAAAGCCCTAAAAATAACCTACGAATTTAACTTACGAAGAAAACGAGCACATCAAGCTGTTGGCAAAAGACAAGCTGGCAACGCATCTGGGCAGGCCTGAGGTGAAATTGATTAGGCCCCAAAGAAAAGAAAAGAAATTCTTAAGATATATCAGGAATCTGGTATATCAATGAAGCACACCTAAGAGCAGCAACAACTCCTAGTTATGAGCTGATGGAGGTGATGGAACAGGCAGAACCACCACATCTGCCAGATATGACTTTCACCAGAGAGGATTACAGAGGGGTATCTTATCCTCATTCAGATTCCCTGGTAATGGTTGTTGACATTGCCGACCAGTCTATACATAGGTGTTGCTAAATAGTGGTGCTCAAATAAATGTCATCGATAAATCCTGCTAGGATCAAATGGATATAGATGACAAAGTTTTGAAGAAATCAACCACACCAATTGTGGGATAATCTAGTTACTCAGTTTTGGCAGAAAGGAAAATTACTCTGCCAGTTACTATCACCGATGTACAGGGGGTTAATGTAATAGTTCCCTTAGAGTTTTATGTTGTGGATGCTTCTACCAGATACAACTGTATTCTGAGATGAAAATTCACTGTAGCAATAAGTGGTATTCCTTCTACCCACCATCAAATCCTTCTCTTTTTTGTGCAAGATGGAAGGGTAGGAAGAGCTAGAGGAAACCAAAAAATGGCAAGTGCTTGCAAAATTGTAAATAGAGCAAATTATGTGCCATAAAAAAAGAACGAAAAAGAGAAGGTACCAGAAGCTGATATGGTACCAGAGAAAAATAATAAAGAATATCAGCCAAAGAATAAAAAGTTGAAAATGTTAGGTTCTTCATCTGAGTCTGGGACTCAGAAGATAGTTGAGATAGATCACAGTCCATCTGAGGATGAGAATGTTAAAAAGAGCATCCCATAGATGGAGATTGACCACTAGACAATAGGATAAGTAACACAGGTATAGGGAACCGACAAAACAGTAAGAATTAGAGGGAATCTTGATCCTTAAGTTCGCCTCCATCTCATAGAAGTCCTTCACCAGAGTGCTAATCTTTTTGCCTATTCAACAGCTGACGTGCCAGGTATTGACCCTGAAATAATCACTCATAAAATAAGTGTTCATGAAGGTGTTAAGCCAATAAAACAAAAGAAAAGAAATTTTGGTGCTGAAAAAGATAAAATTATTGAAGTAGAAGTGCAAATGTTGTTAGATCCTGGTTTCATTGAGAAATCTCTCTACCTAGATTAGTTGGCTAATGTAGTATTAGTAAAAAAGCCATCACCTAGAAAGTGAAGAATGTGTATATATTTTATTAGTTTAAATAAATGTTGCCCTAAAGATTGTTATCCTTTACATAGAATAGACCAGCTAGTTTATTCAACTGCTGGGTACGCACTTTTATCATGCTTGGATGCCTTTTCTGGCTATCATCATATATTTATGGACCCTACTGATAAAAAGAAAACTGCATTTATATGCTCAGTTAGGGTGTTCAATTATACGATGATATCTTTTGGTTTAATGAATGTTGGGCAACCTACCATAGGGTAATGGATAAAATTTTCAAAAATCAGACGGGTTGAAATTTAGAAGTATATGTAGATGATTCAATTGTAAAAAGTAAAACAGATAAAGAAATAGTTGTAGATTTACAGGAAATATTCGACAATATGAGAAAATACATGATGAGACTTAATCACAGATAATGTGTATTTAGGATTAAGTTCGGAAAATTTTTAGGCTATTTAGTTAGTCAAACGGGTACTGATGCCAACCCTAAGAAGGTTCAAGCAGTTATTGATCTGGAAGAACCTACAAATAGGCATGAGATAATGTAGTTAACAGGGAGAATGACAACTCTTTCCAAATTCATCTCCAAAGCAGCAGAGAGGATCATGCCATTCAAGACCAGATATTCCATGATTGAAAAAGCGGCGTTCGTATTAATAGTTGCTGCCAGAAAGTTGAGACCATACTTTGACGTTCACACAGTAGTGGTCTTGACTAACTTACCCCTTGAGAAAAGTTTGACGAAGATTGAAATATCTGGAAGGCTAGCAAAATGGGCTGTGGAACTCAATGGTCGGGAAGTACAATTTCAACCCTGAAGAGTAAGAAAAGGACATGCACTAGTAGATATCTTTGCTGAATGGGTTACTCAAGATGAAAGTGAAGAACCTATCTGGAAACTGTTACCTGATGGGTCATCCAGACTTATTGGTGCAGGGGCTGGGTTAGTATTAATTACCCCAGAAGGTAATGTTATTGAATATGCTTTGAAGTTCCAAGTTAAAGCCACCAACAATGAAGCTGAATATGAAGCAGTCATTCCAGAGATGTAACTATACAAAAATATTTGAAGAAAACTCAAGAATTGATCTCCTGGTTTGAAGCTGTTCATGGTGAAAGACTACCTAGATCACAAAATGAGCAAGCTGATGCACTTTCCAAATTTGAAAGTTCCAACATGCAAGATTTGAAAAGTCAGTCTTAGTAAAGGTCAAGCAAGTAAGTTCGATCCATATAGATGCCACATCTGTGTTTAATATTAGAAATAAAGATCTCCCAGATAAGATGAAAGATCTTATCCAATATAAAGAAAATGGAGAACTCCCAGCAGATCCTATTCTTGCCAGAAAAATGGAAATCAAGTCACTAAAATATTGTATAGTAGATGGCGAATTGTATAAAAAGGCAAAGAATGGTTTCCTATTGAAGTGCGTAACTCCATCTAAGGCTGATTACATTTTAAAGGAAGTTCATGAAGGTTGCTACGATTATCATCTGGGAGTTAGAGCTCTGGCTCATAAAGCTTTCAGAATTGGTTACTATTGGCCTTCAGCAAAAGAGGATGCCAAAAAATTGGTCCAGAAATGTGAAAAGTGCCAGAATGTTACAATTGATTATTTTACTAAGCGGATAAAGTCACTTCCAAAAAAGTTGAGAAATTCATCTGGCAGAACATCATCACCAAGTTTGGACTTCCTAGAGTTCAGAATGTTGATAATGGAACTCAGTTCGACTGTTCAACATTGAGAAAGTATTTCAAAGATTTCAAAATTGTTGTAGCATATTCATCAATTTGTAATCCTCAATGTAACGGGCAAGCTGAAGCAGCCAATAAACAAATTAGAAAAAATTAGAAGATGCAAAGGCCAACTGGATCGATGAAATATATGATGTGCTCTGGTCTTTACAAGCAACTGTGAAGGAGTCAAATGGCCAAACACCTTTTAGGTTGGTTTTTGGTTCTGAAGCACTCTTGCTAGTTGAAATTGGAGTACAAACAACAAGGCTAAAACATCTTAATCCAGAAGAAACTGAGCCAGTAGGTAATATATTGTGTGAAAGTAGAGAAAAATGGTAGAAATTGAGCCAGTAGGTAAGCACTGACTTTTTACCGTTAAGATACCTAGCTGAGTTCTAGATCTGGCTAGTAGGAAAGCCCTGGTTTTATAACTAAGGAACCTGTTGAGTCATGGGGAAGCCCTGGTTTATCATAACTAAGGAACCCAGAAAGTGTTTGAAGAAGATATCAAACATGAGGAAATGTGGAGCATAATAGAAAAACAATATCCCAGAAAGTAAAACTTTTAAGTATGTTTCATGAATGAAAATACTTTAAAGTTGGAGGGAATAGAGCTATGGATAATCGAAATATATAGCTATACATTTGAATTAGAGTTGTTCATGGGCGGGCTTAGGCGGGTAGCGGACCGGGTAGCACCTAAAAATTCTACACGCGGGCTCAAATATTTAAAAGTCTGCCCACATTAGCGAGCATATTTTTTTGTCGCTACCCGCCCATTTTTAAAGCGGGCGGGACCTGCGGGTAGGCGGGTATTTTATATAAAAATTAAAAACATAAATCATATTATAAAGTTAAGTTTTTATAAGAACAAACAAAATATAATACATTATATAAAATACTCTAAATATATATAAAGTCTCAAAATACTCAAATTACATGAATATTGAATATAGACGGTGGAGTCGGCTACTCGTTTGAACTTTGATAGTCGACTGTTTGAGTGCATTGAGGGTTAAAAATATCGAATGTAGATAGTAGAATTATAAACTTTATTAAAGTCTAACAGAAGTAAACCTTAAGTTTAGTAGAAGAGTAATAACTAAAATTGGGTATGGATCATGTAGTAGTATAGTTTAATAATTAATAGAATTAATTATTTAATAAATAATATATTAAACTAAGCGTGCGGGCGGGTATACCCGCGGGTATTTTTTTGGTGTCGCTATCCGCCCGTTTATCTTGGCGGGCGGGTATTACCCGTCCATACTTTAAAATTTTTTGAAAAACGTTGTCCATGCCCGCCCGTTTTTCGAGCCGAATGGGTCGGGCCTGGCGGGTAGCCCGCCCATGAACAGCTCTAATTTGAATGAAGATTCAAATATTTTTACAACTTATTATTAGAAGTTACCTGGAAAAAGCATGGATCAAGTATGGATTGTTTGACTCAGATACTTCTTCAAAATCAGGCAAGTTTTCATTAAGTCTGATATTTGTCTAAGGCAGATTAAATCATGGAAAAAGTTAAAGCATAAAGAGAATAAGGTTTTCATTAACTATGGCAAGAATGTAAAAAATAATGAAGAACTACAACTATACAACAAAAATTAAGTTTCCAGTAAGAAAAAAGAAAGAAAAATACAAAGAAAAAAAATTATTTTCTGGCTGGAGGAGTCTCAGAGCCAGAGGAAGCCTTGGAGCCAGAGGGAGCCTTGGAGCTAGAAGGAGCAGAACTACTTGTTCCCTGGCCAGATTGTGCAAGATACTGGGCCCTTAGGGTTGGAATGAAAGGCACTAGTGGAGTTTGAGGATCAAAGAAATGTGCTATCTTAGACCATTCCAGATCTGGGAAAATTTCAATAACAGGAGTAGTCACCCCAACCAGATTCTTGATACGAGAGGAATGGTGAACTACTTTAGTCTCAGCAACACCCTCCACGTCTTGTTGTGAGACAATGGCAGGGTCTTCAGTAGTAATCTCCTTAGCCTGATTGGCTGGGAGATTGATTTTTACATCATCCATCCCAGAATCAATGACTGGGATGTCTTCAACTATTGTTTCTACTTTATCAACCACTTCATCAACCAATGTTCAAAGGACTTCATCGATGATAATGAGAGTACGGGACACAACAAAAAAACACGGTGGTTTAAGACGCTTATATACCTAGTTTTTAGACGCTTTTTTCTGTCTAAACAAATTTTTTAGACGCTTGTAGAAGCGTCTAAAAACTTGCCGTCACAAATATTTTTAGATGCATTATTTTAGACGCGTTTTTGTGTCTAAACAATGTTACTTTATCGACACCCAAAAGTGCCTAAATTGAGTTTTGCGCCTTATGAATACAACATTTAAGCTTTTGTGTTAAGACGCATGAATACGTCGAAAAGCTTTTTAGACGCTTTTGTGCGTTGAAAAAGGTTGGAATTTTAGACGCTTTTGTTCGTCTAAAAAGATTTTAGACGCTTTTTTGCGTTGAAGAACAACAAACTTTTAGACGCATGAATACGTCGAAAAGCTTTTTAGATGCTTTTGTGCATTGAAGAACAACATGCATCTTTAAGGGTTTTTAATAGATTTATTACCAATATAATATAATTAATATAATACAAGGGTTTTTAGATGCTTGCACTTGTTCTATATCTCACAAGCCATAAAAATCAAGAGTTAAGTATGTATTTTTATATACTACAACCATGAGTTCCATATATTTAAAATACTACACTTCCTAATATATATTTTATAAACCTTGTCAAAGTAATTACATTCATATGTTCAAACTCAAATCCACAATATTTGATTCACTACCCAAAGAAACAATTACCCACAAAACATACTTTCCTAATTGCACTTGATTCAAATCCCTACAACTTCATTGAAACAAGAGAACCAATAGCAACATGCTGCAGCCACAAAATCAGCAACTTTATAGGCGACAGTAGTCGTAACAAAAGCAGCAGGAGCAGCAGCCGCAAACCTAACAGCCCTGAAAGCATCAACCAAGGTATAGACAACATCAGCAGCTGCAACACACGACAAAATCGACAGTAGCAACCTCGACAAGTAAAAACAATGACTACAAAATACCAAACACCAATATCAAATGTCTTCTGTCTCATACCAACAAACCAATTTATCTCCAACTAAAATTTCTACTCTAAATAAGGCAAAATTACCTTTGTTGAATGCTCACAACTTGCAAAGTATCTTCGAAGGCAAATAATGTAGAAAACAAACATTATGAAAAAATAATGGGGATTAAAAAAAAGAGTATATGTTCCGTGTGACTTTGTAGCCAAACCCAGAGCACAGGGACATGCAATCACCAGTCCACAACTGAGATTGAAAACATCAAGGCAAACACAAAATAATTTCCATTCTCTGGCAATCAGTTCTTTTGATAGGATCCAGTCAGTCCACCAATGTACCCGAATAGAATCTTTGATTATATTATATGACCTAAATACACAAAAAAATAAAGAATCTAGAAAGACTTACCAACCCAAGAGAGTCAAAAATGCCAGAACAACCACACTGGGAAAAAAATATGCTTGCAACCTGTGAGAAGTGATATATTAACAAGGAATCAAGGATACAAGAGTAAACAAGGTAATCAAAAATATTTAAAAAGAACTTGCTTGATAGTTTTTACAAAGTAACAATTAACAAATATCAGATTAAAAAATATTAACATGGATTAAAGAGTACAAATAGTAATAACTTGGAGATAAGAACTCGAAATGCAGAAACGTAAATATTATATGGTAATAAAGCATGAGAATTTGCCTTGGTTTCTATTACCTAGTGACACTGATAGAATGTAATGTTAATGTTCAATATAAGCAAATCAACTAACTATATGTCATTCACTTAAAAATTTTCAACGGAGGATGTCACACATAAAGAATGCTAGCATATTGTACAAATCAACAACATTTCATTTTTTCTGTCAATAAATTTTATCATTAAGCAAGCATTAATAGATACCACACATTTGGGCTTGTATGGAACATATGGGATAATCCCCAAACATTCAATTTTTCACAAAAATAATCAAATTAATCAACATAAATAAGCTAGTATTCTGTAAAAACAGCAAAATATCATCTGGATATCAAAGATTTAGCAGAATTACACCTAATAATTGCAGAAAATGGTAGAAAAAAGTAATATTTTTTTGAGAGAATTCTAATCAAATGAACATTGTATTTGTAAATAAACCCACAAGCAAAATCAACATACAAATGAAATAGTTCCAAGTATTTAAGGAAAAGATACTTAAAATTGTCTTCAAAACAAAAAAAAGGATGATATACACCAACCTTAAGAGATTAGAGAAGACTGTCGACTTGTCGAGTGTCGGCTGTCATGGTGTCGCTTGAGGTAGCTGGGAGCGCCTGGATGGTGAGGTATCTCATTCATGCGTACGCCTGGTGAAAGTTAGTGATCTAGATTCTTCTATCAACACCTCACCATTTTTACCAATGAAGGAATGAAGAGGGTTAGGGTTAGGGTTATGGAAAACAGGAAGGTAGGGAGATGAAGGGTTTGAGAGGTTTATTTTTTATTTTTTATTTCCGTTTTAAAGTTATAAAGGGGGAAAATATTTCTTTAATTTTTTAGACTTTTTAGACGCTTTTCTTAAGCTTTATTCTCGACGCTGTTAACTGTCTAAAATAAACTGTCAAAAAACTCCGTGTTTTTTTTAGACAGTTGACTAAGTGTCTAAAAATAAATGTCTAAAAACTCCATATTTTCTTGTTGTGGGAAGCTGGTTGTTCAACAGCTGTATGAATAATATCAAAAATTACAAATAAATGTTAATAATGTTCAGAGAAGAAGAATCAAAGAGTAAAGTCAAATGATAATACTTGTACCAGTCCCCTGAACAAATTTATCAACTACATCATTTCCTGGGAAGATGAACAATTAAGATGCGCTTATGGAAACAGAAGGAGTGGGACAGTTCACCTCCTCAGCTTCACCCTGATTGTCTGATTGTGATGTAGGATTAGCCTCAGATTCCTCCACCACTTCTGTTTCCTCTGGAACAGACCCAATATGAACCTAACCAGAAGGAGCTGCCTCAGGGGTAGCGGAACTGGAAGGAGCTGTAATAATAAGTAAGTAGTTAGTTTTCAATAAAGTATTCATGCTAGATAAAACACAAGTATAAAGATAAATAATAACCTAAAGGAGAACCAGGGAGTAAGACGACAACATGTGAACTCTTAGGAGCTAGGTAGGCCAAAGGAGAAGCATCAAGGGGCATTACTTCACCTTCTCGGGTGTGGAAAGAAGAGACGTCAGCCTTCTTTCACTTCTTGGTACTCCTCTTCCTTTTGACAGAAGCCTGAGAAGAGGAGCTGGCTGGCCCAAGATTGGCCGTTGAGGTTAAAGGGCCCTCAGCCTTAGCTTTCTTGATACCCCCACCTATCCCTAAAAATGGTACTTTATCAGTGAATACGGTGAAGTGGGGGTTTACCCATTTTTAGGGATCTCTGTAATCCTTTTTGGCAGGAGGAAGAGGACCCTGCCTAGATCTTATATTATATGCAGTGACGTCAGGGCAGATATCACCCCTCCTCCATCTGGGACTTTAGTGTAGTAAGCAGCAAATCTCCTCTACTTGTAGTTTTTGATGGGAGCAGGAGGAGACTTACCTCCAAAGGTGATGGTTGACAGTATTGTCCACCCAGGGAGAGGTGGGGACAAGCCTGTAGTATTTCCCATGAGGAGAAATACCCAGAATCTTCCAAGGGATGGTATTGGCTGCATGTTCTATTAATAAAAAAATAATAGTCAGATATATATATATATAAAAGGCGAGAGAAAAAAATCATCAAAGTAAAAAAAAACTTACCCTCAGTGGTGTAGGTGGACATCTCAACCAATGACAGGCAAAGTTCCTGGTACATGATGGCAGCATAGGAGATCTACCCAGTTGGTAGATCATTATTGGGGAGCATGACAAAATAGAAAAAGGCATGCCTATCCCTTCTAGAGAAGTGCATCATCTGATCTACACTATGGACCTCCCTAGGGTTGGGTTTTCTCTTAAAGACTAGAGGCATGTATCTGTAGGGATGGATAGGAGTCTTGGGTATCCAATCCCAGATGATTTTATCCTTATAGTCCTTAAGGTCATTCAACTCCGGGTAGGATACCATAGACCCGTTCATGGAGGAGATAGTGATAAAGGGAGAGTTCTTAGCCTTATCCAGCTTGAAAAGACTCTTAAACAGCCTCAGATTCATTGGCATCTTCATATACTCACATATCTAGATGAAGGATATGATTTTCCTTGTGGCTTGGAAAAGAAGTTGGTTCAAAGAAATCTCAAAGTGGCATAAAATTTGAGAAAAGAAGGGATGAAGGGGAAAACGAAGCCCGAAGGCAAGATGGTAGATGCAGATAGGAATGAAAATGTCTTCTTCATTATTCTTAGAAACGATGTAATCATAGGCCATCATTCCCTCTTTTCCTATCCTACACCAGTATCCCTTTTCCTAGGGATATGGCAACAGTCCTCAAGAACAAAGTTAGCTCTACCCTCCACTATCAGGTTGAAACTCTTCGAGGTAAGAGCAGATTGTCATTAGTTTGGTTAGGGTCTCCTCATGTGCCTCAAAATCTTATGGCACAAAGGCAGTTTCCTCTAAACCTTGTAGAGAAGGAGGAGGGATGGGCTCAGTCCAGAATAGGTGAATCCACCTAGTTTTCTTTACCTGGTCTTTGGGAGGCTCATGTGGTAGGGCATCTGGGTTGTGCACCATTGGAAATTCAACCATTGGAGTATCAGTCAAGTCCTTTCCGAAGTCAAATTTGAAGTCCAAAGGAGAAGCCTTGGTAGCCACCATGTTGAAAGATCGAAGAAAGAAAACTAGGGTTTGTAGAAATTAATTGTAGAAAAAGAATTCAGAGAATGTTTGAGAGTAAATGTAGTTTAAAGTAAGCGTAAAAAATGAGTAAACGCAAGTTTAAGAATATTTATAGATGGGTAATCATTGAGAAATTAAGTGAAATGGAAGATAAAGCGCCAAGAGACGTTAATATTGGAAGTGGGAAAACCAACCTTTGAGATAAAACCCCCAATTTTTGAATTGAATAGGTGTACGGAACAATGAATTGATGGGCATTTAATGTTAGTACAGTCAAGCGGGGATAATGATGAAAAAGTACGGTTACAAGTTAAGCGTATTCAACAAGTTTCACCAAAGCAAAAATACTCAGACAAATGTGTTAAAAAGAGTTTTAACATTTTCCAGAAGAAGGGCTAGGTTTATGGTGCCAGAGAACATATGTTCCCAGATACATATGTTCCCAAATAACAAATGTTATTAGAAATATTTTGGTTTAATTGAGGAAAGCTAGAGTTCTTATAATTAAGGGATTAAGGTTTTGAAATCATTTGCTAACAGTAAAGCAGGATCTCATTAACGTTGTCCTTGATTTGAGGAAGCCTGTGAGCAACTTGTTATGTTTTGTCCTTGGTTAAGTCCTTTCCACCATTGGAGCAATTGCAAGACATATAGTTTTAGAAAGCAAATGTTGCCCATAGTACAAGTTGTCAGAAATTAATGATTTTTAACATATTTTTACAAGTTTTCTTCATGTGTTCCAAAGGACAAGCCTTTGATGAAATCCTATATCTGAGACTGAAGACAAAGAAATAATGAAGGAAAATTAATAAGAGAATGTTTGCTTGAAGATTTTGAAAGTTTTAGAAAAGGAAGTTATATAAACCAGAGAATAAAGTTTTTGAAGATGAAGAATTTATAGGTCTGGGGGGACAAATTGTATGGGTAAAAATATTAAACAAAGATTATTAAGGGTAAATATAGTCAAAGAAAGTCAAATCCATTGGAATCTGGCAACTTTGGTCATTATTTGGGCGTCATCTGGCAACTTTTATCCGCCAGGGTATAAAGAGTGTAATTGTAGTGCTAAGTATTATGCATGAGGAACTCACGTGAGTATTAAAGACACTTGTCCAGCATATAAGAGTTACTTTTGAGTAGTGGGACACGTGTTGATTCTAAAAGCTATAAAAGAAAACAAGAGTTTTTGATTGAACCTAGAAGAACGACAAGTATTAAAAAGAGATCGGCACATGCAAAGAATGTTTCTAGAGATTGGGAAAAAGGAATGTTTATCTCACAATCATTAGCTATAAATACCAGCCCCAAACGCCATAAATGAGGTAACTAATTTTTCTTACAGAGAAAGAGAAGTACAACGAATTTAAAGTGATAAAAATAAGAACAAGCTTGATTGAATTTCATAATTTCACATTGATTTTCAGAGCAACGTTTTCAGATAAAAGAATATATTTGATAATTTTAATACAAGACCTCACGTCTAAATACGCCCTAAGCAATAATCCACCTGATTGCCACCGTGCATCTTGAAGGACTTGTCAGGAAAATTCATCACTTTTCTTGATACTGACTTGGGCGTTGGAGTTGGAATCCGGAGAAGAATCCCGGTAAATTCTCACTCCTTAGTGTGTTTTGCAGATCTCGAGGCATTTCTTCACTTATAAAGATCTTGCTGCATAACTGGCAAAGAATTAAATTAAAGAAGTTCCTACTAGTATAGTCATTCTGATTAAGTCATAAATTAATGATTATTCAATTAAATTAATTGTTCCAAAAACCAAACAGGAACACTTATATACTAGGAAAAATTCTAGCATGAAAACACGTAATATTTACCTAATACAACACATAAAAAAATATACTATTATTAATTTACACGTAACATTTCTAGAATAAAATTTTTAACCAAAATTCCTAAACAAGTTTATCCTGAAATGTCATTTACTCAAGAGGATGATGAGAACCTTAGTGCTGCTTCGAGTAGATTTAAGAGAATGATTTGAGCTTGCCCCCATTATGAGTACGTGGAGAATCACTTAAACACTTTCTTCTACGATGGGCTCAATGACTTTACGAAGACCCTACTAGATTCGGTGGTAGGTGCAACTCTCAAAAGTCCCATGCAACCATATAAAGGCTAAGATCAAAGAGGTAGCCAAAAATAGCTCTTGGGGAAGAGCGATGAGTAGTGGGGAACTAGGGGTATGATCAACACGAGAAACTTGGATTCTATCGGGGCAAATATCGAAGCAATCATGGACAAGAAGTTGTTTAAGCTCAAAGTGGCTCAAGGTAGTTCTAATATATCTGCTGCGAATAAAGACAAATCCTTCTCATGTACAATCTGGGGGGCACGAACCATGATACATCTTGTTGTGGAGGTTAAAATTCGGAGCATGTGGCGTCGATAGATTATGGAGGAGGCGTTTTAGAAGATGATGACTCAACTCCTTCAAGTGATGATAATTCAAAACACTTATTAAAATTAAACAATAAATTAAGTAACTATATTTAGTTGTTTAAGTTGCTCCGAAATCATATATTAAATATTATTTGATTCAGCTGATAAATTAAGTTAGTCTGAAATATATCAAATAAAGTTTAAATTAAAATGATTTAAGTTTATTATATTTGGATAATGTTGTATTTATATTAGAATACAATTTTGAATTAAAATTTGTACTAAGATATTTAAATGTTTGAATATATTATACGCTTTATGTTGAATATGTTATTGCACGTTTAAGTTTGAATATTTGAATAAATAAGTTGCTTAATAATCAAGGTTTTTTAATCAAAGGTTTTTCTAAAAATAAGGAGATATTTTGAACATTTACTAAAAATAGAAAAAGAATTTAAATTGCCAAAAAAAATAGGAATTTAATTTTAAATAACACCCACACGTTTTATTATTTGAATTGTGGAATTTTAAATGTTTTGTACAAGTATTAACGTGGCAGCACATCAAGTATTGATGTAGCTAACAATAGCAAATTTAAAACGTGATTTGAAAAATTCAAGAGAAGAGCGTCAGTTTCAATTAATCTTCAAGATTTTGAAGAATGGCCCAGATTAATCAGACTAGTGAAATCAAAAGATCAAGCTTCCTTGGCTTACATAAATATGTTGAGGCGTCGCATATAAATATAAGGCTTCATTCAAGGATTAAGGATCCAACCCTTCTCATAATTTTCTCTCTTCTTCAATTAAGGTTTAAGCATTCATAAAGTGTTGTAAAAACTTAGTACATCTACCCCTTTCATTTGTAGTAGGTTTTAGAGTCAAAAAGAGTTAGAAAATTTGTTATCAAATACGCAAAGTATTCAATTTGTTTTCTCTATTGTGAGATAGGGATATTTGCATTTATTAAGGATAAAAGATAGAGAGATCTTCTTAGCTGTCTTAAAATTCATTAATAAAAGGCGTTGCATCCTACGGGTTGGATGAGAACCCATAGGCGGGTAGTAAGCTATTAATAGCTCAACCTCATTAACAAATCCCTTGTTATTGTTTAAGTTTAATTTCGCATATAGTTCATAGATTTATTATTTGACCTAAAATGATTCCAGAAAAATGTTTTATAGGTCTCCCAAGCTCTTGAACGTACCTTCCAAAGGGACCCCATTCGTGAGCTATGATGATTATGGGTACAACCCCAAGGCTACGACTCCAACAATCATGTGGTTTACAACAATCAAACTGGTGGTAGTTTTCCTAGGCCTTACGAAAATAGGCCATACCTCCAAGTGCCACGACCTAATCTCAACTTACCATATCATATCACTTAACCATTACTAAACCCCACTCCCAATCATGACTACCTTTCCACTCAAGCGAGCTCATTTTCTCAACAAAACAAAACCCTTTCCTAAATCAATCAAACATTGATTTCGCATATGCAACAACTTCAAGCCCAACTGAAGCTGTTTGAGTCCCAACTTGCTCAATTAGCTCACTCACCTCTACCTACACTATTCCCATCTAACCCTTAACCAAACGCATCCACCCAACCTCCATCACCGAACACCCTAAACTCCAACCCTAACCACCATTGACCATATATGGAAGGCGATCTTCCTTAAATCGGGGAATTTATATCCTGCTCCAGTTGAGGCCATAAGCGATGATTTGGGGAAGGTTCTTGTGATACCCCAGATTTAGCTTGAAAATGGATTCATAGACTACTCATATAAACAAGGGGCATCTTCTTTTCAAGGGAGCCCATTTGCTAAGAACTCCACAGTTAAGCGTGCTTGGTGGGGAGCAATTTTAAGATGGGTGACATCCTACGAAGTTTTCCAAGTGCGCACGAGTGACGCCAAAGTGCGCTGGAAAGACTTGTGTTGGTCTATGGGGCCAGTCTATAGTCTCCATGAGTACTCACCGGTGGTACGTTGGGTTGGGGTGTTACAAATGGTATCAGAGCAATCCTGCGACCGTGCCTGATTGTGTGTTCAGTGCACCTAGCGGGGGAAAAGATCCTGAAACTACGGTCCAACGAGGACGCTGTATTCCTAAGTGGGGGTGAGTGTGATACCCTAGATTTAGATTGGAAAAGGATTCATAGAAGGAGAATGATGTTGAGGATGAGAAGAAAGCTGAAGCTGAAAAGGAAAAAGAGAAGAAAGTGGTGGATCAAGAAGAGAGATAGAAGGAAATTCAAGAGATAAGGGCTTATGAGGGACTACATGCCCCACTACTACCTTTTCCATATAAAGTGGTGAAAAACAATTCCAAGCCAAATTTCTTAAGTTTCTTAACCATATGAGGCAACTTGAAATGAAAATCCTATTCTTGGAGGTCATGGAGCAAATTCCTCAACATGCGAAGTAATTGAAGGCTCTCTTAGGGAACCAAAAGAGGATTGAGAGTGAAGTTGTCAATTTACCGGAGCAAGTAAGTGCCATCAGCCAAAGCACATAGGCCAAAAAGGAAAAGGCTCAAGGACCCTTTGTGCTCCCGGTCACTCTTGGGAAACTCAACTCCAAGGGAGCACTCGCCAATTTTGGGGCCTCGATTAGCTTCATGCCGATGTCTATTTCCAAGAAACTAGCATTTGAGCTTAAGCCATCAAGGAAGACCATCTAACTCGTCGATCGAAGTGTTAAGATGCCATGTCAGGAGTTTGAGGATCTACCTATCTAAGTGGAAAACATCGTGGTCCCATGTGATTTTGTTGTTATAGATATGGTCGAAGATCCTTACACTCCTCTCATATTTGGGAGAGATGCTTTGAAGACCTTGGGTGCCCTGATTAATTGTGAATCAGAGACTATTACTATACGGGTAGCCCAAGAAAAGATTGTGTTCGGTTTTCCTAAGTCTTCAAAAGAGCCCATGGTCAAGCAACATTGTTCTCTTGAAGAGAAGGTTGGGGGCATTATTTACATGTTTGCCCAGTGTCTAATGAGGAGAGTTTTGATGATGATGAGAAGATGAAGACGAATGTTGTCATTTAGAAGAAGAAGGAGATTGTTCTAGTAAGAGATGACGACGATGGTGATCATGATGATGTTAAGGATGCTGACAAGCAAGCCCGCAAGAGGAAGCCGGTAAGAAAAAGAAGGCCGCAAAAAGAAGAAGATGGCTCAACCCTGGATTGGGGGAGCCCCACATTTCAGTCCACCGTCGGAAGACCTCGGTTCTACATTGTTCACCTTTGTCACTACTACTCGGTGGAGAGTTTTGGGTCACCACTCTAGAGGCGATGGAGATGCTAGGAGTGAGTCCACTCCTAGCTTAGGTATGATTTATTTCCCATGTTTTTATATCTAAGCTGGTGGTTAGCTGCGTCAAACATAACGACATTAAACAAAGTACTTGCGACAGATAACCCGATGTTTATCTGATTGCTTGGTTTCTTCCCAATAGTTCCAATAATGCTGATATTTCTCCATTTTTGTTTTCTTCCTTTCGCAATTGTCGAGAAAACTCTTAAGCTAGCTTGGGGGAGGGTTCTTGTGTTTTCAATGCTTTGAAAGATCTGCATTATTGTCACTATTTTTAGCTTTTGTTATAGTTTTTGCATGATTAGTTTGTTTAGTTTATGCTTTGTCTAGTTTGTATAGTTTATGTTTCAATTTTGTTTTCAATGAAATGTTTGAGTTGTGAAACTAGCATGTAAGCTTCTAGTGTGTACATCTGTGGTCTTATGCATACTCATATTTCCTTAGCCCTGTGCCTGTTTTGGGACCAAGTAAATGACTGTCTTCTACATGACTTAGGGGATCTAGATTTGCTTTGTTGGTCGCTTTGATGACTACCTTTTGAAAAACATTTCGACTAGCTAGTTAGGATTGAGCCTCTTTGGACTCCTTGCGAGTTCCATTCATTTTGAGTGCTTGTTAGGGGGTCTAAGTATTGTGTCGGTTCTCCTCCAACACAGTCTTCTTTTCCTAAGATAAGGGATGATAACATGTTTGTTAGAGTTAAACTGTATAGCCAAATAGCCTAACAAGGACGTTAAATTGACTTTAGGTCAAGCCAAGTTCTTGCCTTCATCTTTTCTTTCGTAGCCACGCTATTTAAACTCCACATAAGCCAAATATTCCCTCTTTTAACCTAGTGGATAGCTTAGTGATGGTGGGGATTGTGTGAGTTATACATATTGTTGTGGGCTTTTTGGTTATCATAGTGGTTGTTGATTTATCATGACTCCATTCATTCATATTTTTTTTTTTTTTTTGCAAATGATTTGTTTATATACCAAAAAAAAAAAAACCCCTACTTTGCTCATATTATCTCTCCTTTTTCCTCTGGTGCTCTACACTTACAAATAATGAAGGAAATTAACTCCCCGAGCTAGAAACGCCTGATTCCTTTTACAAAAGGAGAGCACTAGCCCAAAAAAACGCAAAACAAACTATCTAGATACAAGCATATCATTCATTCTACTGTTTACTCTTCCTGCAGTCCTAAAAACTATACAATCTATAACCTCCTTCTGATTGAAGGAAAGGTTATCAAAAATTTTCCTTATCTAAATACTTACAATCTATAACCTCCTTCTGATTGAGGAATGGTTATATATATATATATATATATATATATATATATATATATATATATATATATATATATATATATATATATATATATATATATTCATACACATTCATTGAGTAAAGGAGGTTTCCTCTGTTCTACAAAAGATTTGAATATATATATATATATCTATACATACATATATATATATGTATATATATATATATATATATATATATATATATATATATATATATATATATATATATATATATATATATATATATATATATATATATATATATATATATATATATATATATATATATATTTAAGTAAGGCAATCAATGCCTTCATTTGGGAGATCAGCCTGAAAAATACATGATATGAAATTTGTGATGAAATTAAAATTTTTGATGGTGTTTTATGATAGAGTTCATTTGTGCTTATTTGAGATTTTTGGGTTAATATTAGTATTCGATATAGTGCTTATTGGTTTGTTATGAGGTGTTTATGGTATCTATTGTCTTGGGTCACTTGATATCCTCTATTTTAGCGCCACATTCCCAAATGTATTCCACCTCAACTGGAAGCGTAAGTTACAACCCTTCACAAACTTGTTCAACTTGTCTGATTAGTTTGTTCTGTGCTTTGGTGTAGATATGATACAATCCCCAAAATATTTGGTGTTTGATTCGTGACTCATCTTGAGTCGGATGATCATGATCGAAACACGAACCATAATCAAACAAATGAGTGTTATTGCATATTTCTCACATCTTTTGAGAAATAACCCAGGGAGCCTAGACTTGTGACCTCTCTAGGTAGTAGATGGCATAGCCTATGTGGTAGCTTTCCTAATGATCCTAAGTCCATGGAACTGGTTGTTCTTCTTGGTATTGCGCTCTCATGAGACCATTGTACTTTCACACCTATCGTTAGGGAAAAGTATTGCGCGTACACAGCTTGCGTTGTTTTTTTTTCGCTCACATTGTTTTGTATTGCATTGGATTTGTGGGTCTCCTTCTGCAAACCCTCACGAGACCGTACTTGTCCTCTATGGGAGACCGAAGGGTTTAAAGCGATTATCGTACGTGCTAAGTGCAACAGTTATTCCTACGAAAGTGAGTCTTAGATTTTATTGTTTTTTGTAGTTTAGTTTTGTTTTTGTTTGTCCCGCGCTTTCTTCTCACCCCGCTAGTTTATTGGTTTGAGAGTAGCAAAGGTTTGCTTGGGGAAGTTGATGTGCTCGTTTTAGAGCACATTTATGCTCCCTTTATGGTGTCGAGTCTCGTTGTTTTACATCAGTTTTATACATATTCCACTTGATTTTACCTTATTCTTGTCTCCGAGGTGTTTTAAGGTTATTTTAGGTATTTTCGGAGATTTTGAGATCAAGTAGCTCAAGTTCAAGGCTTAGGCACTATAATCGAAGATGAGACACAAGCATCGAAGCATTCCCAAGCGCTATAAGTCATCCCCGAAGAATTCACCAAGTCCGAAACCATTCTGCACTTAAAAAAAGCAACGAAGACCACCCAAGGGTGCCATTCAGCCGAATGGACCCCGATTCGGGTTAATGGGTTTTCCACTTGGCATTAGTCTCATCTTCAGGTGAGCCAAGAACCATTTGGTCGAATAGTAATGGGCATTCGGGCGAATGAACTTCGAAGACCAAAATTGGAGCTTGAACTTGCTGGAAACCCCGAAGGAACTTCAATTCGGGCGAATCAGTGCCCATTCGGCCAAATGGCCTTCTGATTCGGGCGATTGGCCTTTAAACTTCGTGTCTTGACTTCTTCACAAACTTAAATTGTATGCTACTTTTAGAGCTTTTATTCCCTTAGTTCCTAGGAGGAACTTCTATTTGATATATATATATATATATATATATATAATATATATATATATATATATATATATATATATATATATATATATATATATATATATATATATATATATATATATATATATATATATATATATACCTTTTTGTTGAATGAAAGGTTCATACCTACTTTGAGAGACTACCTCTCAACTTAGAAAATCAAACTTTATAACTTTCTCTATCATTTTATGCCCTAGTATAGATGTATTGCTTTCACATTAAATTCAAGCATTGTATCTTTACATTCCTTTATGTTCTTCTTTATGTTCTTTCTTATCTTTCAATATTTTCATTTATTGCTCTTTATTTCTTCTTTATGTTCTTTCTTGTCTTTCAATACTTTCATTTATTGCTCTTTATTACTTTCTTTACTATTACTTGAGTAGCTTCTTCATTTATTGCTTGTTTTTTCAATAATATTGCCTTTATTTCAATTATTGCTTTGTAGAGAGTTCCTAGTTTCTTTTATTACTTACTTATTTGTTTCTTGTTGGTTTATTTCTTGTTCCTATGCTTTAAAATCATTTTCTTATTTACTTACTTTGTCTTAGTCGTGTCTAGCATATGTGAGTAGTTTCTTTAGGGGTTGTGGTTTGGTGAAACCCTAAGTTTGGTGCTTTCTCTTCACGTGTTAGGATAGGGTTGAGGTTGATGTTGATTTATTGATTGATATTCGATTCGAATCATGTCATGTCACTCTTCAAGAGACATAGGGAGATTATGGGTCGTTCGATTGGCTTATAAGGTCAAAACTTCCCCTCGCTATCTAGCGTGTTTTGATCGATTACCGTTTGATCTCCCTTGACCTAACTTTCCATGAGACCTTAGAAACCGACCTAGGGTGAATCCTTACCATCCCCGTTTGTTTCTTATTGTTTATCATTAGTTTTATCTTTGCTTATTTATTCTTTAGTAGTTTAATTCATACACCTTTTCATCCTTTAAACTCCCTACGTCAAGTCCTTAGTCTTTCTAGTCTTGTCCTCGTGGTTCGACCCCCAACTTACCTCTACACTACTAGTTGTTGCATTAGGGTGTTTTATAAATGTTGTTTATATAACTTGGTTCTTAGGATTAACGACGTGCTAGAAACTGGTTTTCAAGGGTTTAGGCATTGGAAATATAAAGGTAAAAGATTTAGGCAAATTTATGACAAAGGTAAAGAATTCAAAAATATACATAGGTTGCCATGTTAATTACCATGCCAAGATATCATGAGCATGAGTGATAGTGGTCTATTCAAAGATATAAGGCGTCCTTCATCCTCTTAGCCATGCCCAATGGCTTCATCAAGTAATGTAAGATAAGCTTAAGATCATAATTGGCAGTTTGGCACTCGATATCTTGCATGATGATTGAATTCACACAGGTGTTTTGAAGCTATATTTTCCAGGTTGTTCTTAATTTCTAAACAGAAACATAATACCATTTTTCAGAAGTGAGCTTAGGATTGTGCCAGTTGGATGTGGGATCTTTTTTAAAGAAGATCATTAGTTCAAAGGGAGGAGGAAAATGAGACATAATTACAACAACTCTAAATCGTTAACCACCAATACACAATGAAACTGACAGAATGGTGTGGAATGGTACAGGTAATAGAATATATCTTGTTAAAAGTTTTACTGAAATTTTTAATTACAACATATTTTCTGCACTTTTATATATGAAAATTATAAGCTTCATCTGGAATAGGAGAGCACCACCAAGGGCACAACTCACAACATGGTTTCTTGTAATCAACAAGCTTAAAACAAGAAGTTAATTATATAACATCAATATGTTATCTTTTGAGCAAGCAATCTATCCTTTTTGTTCTAAAGAGTTGGAAAACGTTTCGCAATTTATTTCACCCGTAATATTTCTTCCACAAAGACATAGTTGTTTACTTTCAAATGTGCATACATTTTTGCAGGAAATTCAGAAGAAAAGACTGGCATTCATTATTTTTTTGATGATTTGTGGAAGCATATCAAATTTCAAAGGAACACTTAAGATCTACTTTAGGTATTCGAATCCATTAAAATAAAGATTTGAAAATAGATCAAGTGCTATGAACAAGGATTTTCATATCGTAGCTTTCTAGTATGAGAAAATCTAGGTGCTTGCTTGAGTAGGAAGAAATGAAAGATATGATTCTATTTTTGTTATATAGGTTTTTAGTTCAAGGTTTTTGAATACTTGTAGTTATTGAAGGGTGTAAGTGCTATATGAACTTTTTGTATTCTTTTGGCATATGATTGCATTTTAATTTTCTCTTCTGATGGTTTTTTCCTTACAAGATAGTTTTATGTCGTAGGTCATTTAAAATGTTCATATTTCTTTAATAAAATAAAAGAAATTATCAAAGGTAGCCATGAGTTTGAGGACTATAACAATGGTACCCCTAAGTGTATTTTTTATTATTAATGGTATCCTCGTATTTTGGAGCGTCTTATAACCGTAACCTTTTGTAACTTTTTCCATTCAAAATATTCCAAAATTGTTAACTTTTTATGTTTTAAATTGAAATATAAAAGAAAAAGAATAAAAGCTAACGGTTTTGGAAGATTTTGGATGGTAAAAGTTAAAAATTGTTATGGTTGTATGACGCTCAATAATACAAGTGTACCGTTGATAATTAAAAAAAAACTTAGGGGTACCACTACTAAAGTGCCAAAATTTAGGGGTACCGTTGATAATAAAAAAAACCTTAGGGGTACCATTGATAAAGTGTCAAAACTCAAGGGTACCATTGATAATTTCCTAAAACAAATTTACTTAAAAAAACAACTATAACAATCTAAATAAACTAACTTCGACAATTCATAACAACAATTTTAAAGTATTATAACACCAACTGTATAGTATTATAATATCAATTGTATAGTACTATAATACCATCACATATAAATATGTTATAATACCAACTATAAACTATTATAATAACAACTTTACTATGAAACAATACCAACTACACCAAGCTAAAATACCAACTTTTACTCAATATAATACAAACTTAATTAAATATGTCAAAATACCAACTTAAATAAAAAAAAAAAATTTGACATACCACTTTCATTAGGTTAAAACACCAACCTTTCTAGGTCATAATACCAATTTCCATGGTTAAAATAAGGAAAAATTACAAAAAAAACTACCTAATCTATAGCACCTTTTGCAAAAAAAAAAATAAATAAAAAATAAAAAAAACTTAAATGACATAACCGTTTGCAAAAGACTACCAGTTGACGGAATCAGTTAGTTGACTATCAAGTGGATGTTTGACTTTACACGTGTATTGCACGTGACTAGCTTCATTTTAAAGCTCTGAAATGTTTAATTTCCATTATTTTTCATTTTCCTCCACTCTCATTTGATGATTGCTCTCATTGTTCATTGAAGACACCAATCAACAATCAATCAAAACTTGAATGCAACATTAATCATTCGATGTAATCAACTAATAAGTTCTTTAATTGATATTTATTTCATTAATCTACCTCCAGATTCGAATTTCTCTCATTTATGCTTTGAATAAGTGGTTTTTGCATTGGTTAATTTCATTAATCTACTCCCCAATCTTGATCCTTAGTTCTCTTCTCTTGTTCTTCCTTTTTTTCGTTTGAGATTTCGAAGCATTCCTCCTTGTTCTGTTGAATCAATTTGTTGTTTATGGGGAAAAAAAGAGATTATCAAAGGAAAAAAAAAGGTTGATTTCAAGTGGGTAACTAAGCAAGGGTAAATTCCTCTTATCAAAAAACTTTTTTAATTGAATGTATTTTCTAGGGTTTCCGATTGCATTTTGTTTGCTTGAATTTAAGGATGTTTTTTTATTGTTGTATATGTGTTGTGACCTAATTTCTTTATCTGTTGTGCTGCAATTTCAAAACTGTAGAAATTTTGCACATTATTATTCTACATACGAGATGATGAAGCCAGTCAACATTCATTTCTATTTGGAAACATTACCCTGAATAATACGACCTTTCACTGATTTTCCAAGAATAATACGAACTTTCAATTAACCACGAATAATACGAAGTTTGACCTGCATTTTCTGCTGGCATACTTGACCGATTTGTAACCGGTAGAACAGGTCTTTTTTGACCGTTGCACAACAGCTTTCATCTCCAACCTCTTTTTCATTCCTTCTTTCCAGAATTCTCACCTCATTCTTACTTTATCTTTCATTTTTTTAATAATCTTCCCAGTAACTCCTTGTAAAACTCCTTCCGGAAAGAATTCAATGATATCTTAATTTAGTGTCTTTCATTCCAGAATTCAATAATATGTTTTCCCCTTCTTTCCAGAATTCAATAATATTGAGATGCATGCAAGATATTATTGAATTCCCAGTAACTTCCTCAAAAAAGGAGTTTTGTAATTTAGTGTTTTTCATTCCTTCTTTCTAGAATTCTCACCTCATTCATTTTATTTACTTCCTCCAATCTTCCCCTTCTTCATTTAATGGATGTTGAATATGTTTTCCCCTTCTTCATCATCATCTCAATCTAGAACATCAATTGCAAAACTCCTTTTTTGAATACCCCACCATACCAAAACATCAAAGTAATATAATCATTCATATTAGCCTAAAAACAAGCAAAAAACACTAAATTACATACGATTTCGAGTTAGAAACAAGTATTAATCGAAAATGGAAAATGTAAATTTTCGATTTTTATAACCCTAATTTTTGGGTGTTAGCAAAAGTAGAGGATAAATTATACAATTGAGAACAATAAACTAACCATTACAGGCGAGTGAAGTGGCTTCTTCAATTCGTGCCTTTGAAGTGAGAATTTGCGCGTGAGAAGAAGAGTTCTTCAGGTTTGAGAGTTTCAGTCAGTGAGAGAGGAAGAGTATGCAGAACCTATGCTTTCTCACTCATACGTGACTCTTAGAAAAATAATTAAAATTTGGTTAAAACCTTATTCTTACCGGTTATGGGTAAAAAAAACTACCAGCGGAAAATGCAGTTCAAACTTCGTATTATTCGTGGTTAATTGAAAGTTCGTATTATTCTTGGGAAATCAGTGAAAGGTCGTATTATTCGGGGTAATTTTTCCTTTCTATTTTGGTGGGTTTTTTGTTACCAAAAACTACAAAACTGAATATAGACAATTAGGCCTTAGCTTGCACCCAAATGTAGAAGAGGTTTGTTATTTTGAAATGGTTTACTGGATTAGAAATGAGCTAGGTTATGCTGATGTTGGTAGAATTTGGTATAAGAGGCATGGCTACACTATGTTTGCAGGTAGGGTAGAAATCAAGGATGACAAGAGCATCCAAGATTTCCTTCAAAGCCCTGAACCTGATAGTTGGTACCATCTTTATGTTGTTCATGGGGATGATGATAGAGATGAAGAAATTTGTACGAAAAAATCAAAAAAGAAAATGCCTAAAGATGATATGGCAGACGACATGGACATTGATGATGATGTGTGCAGATTGGGAGATGACATGGATATAGATAAGGGTGATGTGGGAGATAAGGTTGGTGGTGATGTGGAGAGTGCAAGTGGTCATTTGAAAAGGAGACTAGTCGACCACCACCAAAAGGACAAGGTTGTAAATGTACCCTTACACTCAAAACCTGGATCGAAAAGGCACTCAAGGGTAGTAACAATATAGACAGCTACCCATACCCCACTTTAATGCTCTCCACACCAAATCCAATTTCAAATCCCCTTCCACCATGGAGAAGTCAAAGAGAGGAAGGCCTAAGAAAGGTTCAATACCTTCATCATCAACCACACCAAATCAATTCCAATAACACCTAGTCCTACAACTACAAGCATAGCTCCTCCTGCAACTCAAAACTCAACACCAATGGTGCCAACAGCCACTACAAGTTCTATTTCCCCTGCAAACAATGTTTCCACCTCATTTCAAACAATGGCTACACCACTGAACTCACCATAAAAGGGAGTTAGAAAGAAATCTTGTGCGTATGGATGCAAAAAGAAAGGAGCAAAAAGTGCAGCCTTAAGGGTGATTTCAACTTAAGCATCTTCAAGTTCTCAAAATTCAAGTAGTTAAATGTTTTTGTAATGTATGTAATGAAGAATTTGTGTTTTAAGTTGTAGACATTTTGTGGAAATACTAGGTTTGTCTATGTTAAGTTATGGAACAGTTCTTTTGTGAACAATGTGATTGGTTTCTCATGATAATATGCACTAGTCAAATTTACAACAATTGTTCATGTTAGATAATAAGCAACAAAATCAGCCTCTTTATTCATCCTTATCATGTTTATAAAAGCTTTTAAACATCACTTACATTCCCTGATCACTAATACATAACACTTCTTACAATATAGTTTGAAGGTCACATAACCTTAATTAGTACAATCAACACCAATAAAAAACCAAACAAAAACCCTAATACAAAGCCTGATATCTCTTTTCCATGCTTTATCTCGTTCATCACTTTCTTCTTAATCATTTTAAGTTCTAAAATTGCTTATTCCTTCTCATGTTCCAAGTCACAAACCCTTGATGTCAATTTGTTGATAAATGTCGCTTCTCCAAAACAAGTGTGTTCGTCACTTGTTTTTGCCAATCAACCATTCCAGGTTCATTAATCCATTTGAACTTGTTGCATCCCCTCTAATTCGTGTCGGGATCGAAAAATTTGCAAGTGTCGAACCATCTTCCAAGATTTTTCTTAGTCCACGAAATTCTCTATGCAAAAGCAAATCCCCAAGCACATCAGTCGACCTTCGATTTTTTGGTGTGAGGAAAAGCCATAATTTAATTTGGGGAATAATTAGGGTTCTTAGGGATTGAAAGGGAAAGGGGAAGAATTAAGGTTCTTATGAATTTAAGGGGAAAGAGGAAATAATTAGGGAAAATCATGTTTTCAAATAGATAAATCAATGCCTCTAAGTAAATCACGTGAGACATGTGCTGGTCAACTAACGGTCAACTAACTAATTTTGTCAACTGGTAGTCTTTTGCAATATGCAAATTAATAAGATTAGGTAGTTTTTTGCATAAGGTGCTATAGATTAGTTTTTTGAAAAAAAAATAGATTAGGTAGTTTTTTGCAAAAGGTGCTATAAATTAGGTAGTCTTGTAATTTTTCAACATCTTAAAATACTAACTTGAAAATGTTAATACGCCAACTTCATCATGTTAAGATACTAACTTCAATGCTTTAAAAACCAAATTCGAAGTGTTAAAATATGAATTTTTCTAGGTTACCAACTTTACTAAGTCTATAACTAACGACACAAATATATATCAACTTATGCATCAAAATATATGTTACTACATATACCAACTGAAGTGCGTAAAATACCAACTTATATCATATAAAGCCAACAAATTTAAATTATGTTCAACTATCAAATCACATTTCTTCTTCAATCTGAATTTTTACTATACATGTTTTTAGCCTCTTCGCCTTTTCCTTTTTTTTAACATTCTCAAAAGTATATGAAACCTTCTTGTTCTTCATTCCGAAGACAGTAGAAAGTGCTTCATCAATGTTAATTCTTTACATTTCTTAAACCTTACATTAGAACAAAATTGTATACATAATTTATGAAGAAATCAAAATGTTCATAAACGAAATCACATGAAAAAAAACAACTAAAAACCTTAAAAAAACCCTGATTACAACGATTATTACCTTAGTAAGTTGAAGGCGAAGGGACCGTGAATTATGATATGAAAAACCCTAGAATGCAGCGTATGGCAATGGAGGAATTGAGAGCTATCATCATCATCAAACTCAGTGTATCCCGCACAGAGACTATATCTATGGTCAGGATCTGGGGAGGGAAGATAGACGGCGTCTCATACCCATAAGGACAGGGCGATCAAAAGAGTCCCCCGGCTCAAAAGGGTCTTCGAAGAGAGGAACCTGCAAATATTTGAAATCCTGCATCTTACATCCACGTTAACCAAGCATAAAAATCAAGCCAAATATAAGACTTCAATATGGAACAAGTTTGGTGATACACGAATAGGAAGATGAAGGAATTGATTGGAAGTTGAGTAATTAAAAGCAAGAGAGAGGGAAACATAAGAGCATCTTTTATGGTGACCCAAAAAAAAGGTCATCACACTATTTTATATTTTTTCTCTCTCCTAAAAGTTTATCTTACAACCTAATCTTATTAACAATGACCTCTTCTAAAAGATCATCATCTTCTTTCTCTTACTTTTAATCAACCCCACTATACTTTCTCCCCCTTAATTTATCTAATAGTTATCTTTATTTTTTCAAAATAACAAAATTAATTTCTTATTAATTAAAAATTTTTAATCTTTTAATAAAGCTAATATTTTTTGATAAGTATAAATTTATAGACATTAATAATTAATAATAATAATAAATTCATTAAATTCAAATAAAAATTACAATGCACACATAAAAAATAAATACACAAATTAAAATACTAATAATTTTAAATGGTACATCATACTAATTAAAACGACAATCTAAGTTAAAATCACCACTTGCTTCCATTTGTTAAAATTCTTTAAAATTTTCCATTGCTCAATGAAATTAAAGTTACCATGATTTCTTTGATGGATTAAATGCGCTTCTTCACTACAAAAACAAACACTTTTGGCGACAAAACGAAATTCTGAACAGAGATGTTATGTGACAAAAGAGGCGACCAAAACCTTTGTCCCTAGCTGGCGACAAAAGGCTTTTGTCGCCTGTTTTGTCGCCTAAAGCACTATTGTCACCAAGTTTGTTGCCTAAAACCTTAGCGGGAAAAAAATGCACTGTTGAATTTTCAAAATTAGTTGCTTGTCGCATACTTTTTGTGTTTTACCTATATAATTAGGTAAATGTTAGTGTTTGATACGCCAAACGCAAAAATACTCAAACACATTTCGTAGTATTTGTTTGTGAACGAACGCCAAAAAGCTCGGTTTCGTGGAAAGGTATATTTCTAATCTATTTGACATTGTATTTTTTTTTTAAATTGTACATGTATGATTATTAATTTTCTTTAAAATTGTACATGAAAATAAATCTTTTGTTGTTTTTGATAATTTATTTTATTTAAGTTATACATGTTTGTTATTTGATTTTTGTATGGTTTTTATTTGTTTTGTTTCTTTAAAATTACTCATATAATTTTTTAAAATATTTTTTTTATTCGTATCTTTTTTATTATGATTAAATGAAATGGTATTAGATTAATTTTAATATTTTGTTTATTTATGTACGATTATTTGATGTATCAAATTGGTTTGTTCATGTGGTATTTTTGTTTATCATAACATGTAGTTTATTTATACTTAGCTTGAGTGTGTTTTAAAATTTAATATAGGTGTACACGATGACGGATGACGGTAGCTATTATTTGTACAATAGAAACTGGATGTACGAAAGAGAACTTGATGACGGGTTTTTTAATATAGAGTTTCATTAGGGGATTAGAAGAATTTATAAAATTTGCATTGTCGAAGAGTCGTTCATCAAAAATTAGATGTCCTTGTGCGAAATGCAAAAATGTTGTGTTTAAAAATCCAAATGATGTGAGGGAGCATTTGCTAAGGAAAGGGTTTGTGGAACATTATTTCGATTGGAGGTATCATTAACATATTGCCACCGGTGAAGGTAGCAGCGGCAATAACGTGTTTGCTAGGCAACAGTTGCCTGAAGATGTTTTACCCATAAAGCTGATAGTGGAGGAAAATAACTACGTTCGTATGGTACATGATGCTGCTGCGAGTAGATTTCTGGATGCGTACAAAAACATTTTTCCCCAAATGAATATGGTTACGTGGAGGCGCAGTCGCCTGATTACGTAATTCCCGAAGAGCCTAATCCAGAGGCAAAAAACTTTTTTGAAATGTTCAGTGCCGCCAACAATCCACTATATGAAGGTTGCGAAAATTACTCTCAGATGTCGATTATAGGTAGGATGACCAATCCAAAGACAGAAGATAATTGCTCTGAGAGGTTGTATGATGATATGTGCACTTTAATGCGGGAGGCTTTACCGTAACCGAACTCGATGACATCCATCTTTTACGACACAAAGAAGCAAATAGCGGGGCTTGGGTTGCCATCAGAGAGGATTGATTGTTGCATTAATAGGTGTATGATCTACTGGGGTCGTACTGCTAACACCAAACGTTGTCGTACGTGTTCGACAACAAGGTGGGTCAGAGACGACGTGGGAAATAGACGAATTCCAAGGAATCAATTTATATATCTTTCGATAGGCCCACGCTTACAAAGGTTGTATGCGTCTTGAGTGACGGCCGGTGAGATGAGATGGCACGTTGAGCACCACAACAAAGAGGGGGAAATGTGTCACTCGTCAAACTCCGATGCCTGGCAGCATTTCAACGCAACACATCCAAATTTTTCTGCCGAGATTAGAAATGTTAGGCTTGGTTTGTGTACAGACGGATTCAATCCGTTTGGATGCTCAGGAAAGCAGTATTCGTCGTGGCCAGTGATCCTGACACCGTACAATCTCCCTCCGTGGATGTGCATGAAGACACCATACATGTTCTTGATAGTCATTGCGCTAGGGCCGGATAATCCCAAGCAGAACATCGATGTTTACCTACAGCCTTTGATTATGGAGCTTAAGATGTTGTGGAGAGACGGCATCTTGACCTATGATGTGCACACGGGGCAGAACTTTTGTCTTAGAGCGGCATTGATGTGGACAATAAGTGACTTTCCGGCATATTCGATGTTATCTGGTTGGAGTACACACGGTAAAAATGCATGTCCGTATTGCATGTCCGATTCAAAGGCCTTTTATTTGAGACACAGCAGGAAGATGTGTTGGTTTGACTGTCATCGTATGTTTTTGCCTGAGCGTCATCCGTTCAGACGAGACCGAGTTAACTTCATGGCAGGGTTCAAGAGGAGGGCCATACTCCACCTATTTGAATCGGTGTTGAGTTACATGCAGAGCTTAACATGTACGGGATGAAGAGAGTGTATGAGGATGGTGCTCGCGAATATAACGACACGTATGGTCCGTACACTGGGGGGTGGAAGAAGAGAAGTGTGTTTTGGGACTTATCCTACTAGGAAGCTAATATGATCAGACATTGTCTTGATGTGATGCACATTGAAACGAACTTTTTCGATAACATATTTAATACAATGATGCGTGTCGAAAAGGGAACAAAGGATCATATTGGTGCACTTAGATAAATGCAGGAGCTCGGCATCAGAAATGCATTGCATCCGGTGGGGAACGAAATCCCAATGGCATCTTATACTTTAGATGATAGAGGGATTTATTCTCTTCTTGACTGGCTCAAGACGTTAAGGTTTCCAGATGGTTATGTGTCCGACTTGCCTAGGAACATTAACATGAACAAGCATTCCATATTCGGAATGAAAAGCCACGATTGTCACGTTTTCATGCAACGCTTAATTTCGATTGCCTTTCGTGAGCTGCTCCTTGTACCTATTTGGGAGGCTCTAACTGAGTTAAGCTTGTTTTTCAAAATGATAACTTCTCCAAGACTGAAAATGTCTGACATGATGAAATTAGAGTCTGAAATACCAGTTATATTGTGCAAATTGGAGAAGATCTTCCCCCCCCCCCCCCCTCGTTCTTTGACTGCATGGAGCATTTAACCGTCCATTTACCATACGAGGCAAGAATAGCTAAACCCGTTCAATATAGGTGGATGTATCCATTCGAACGGTATGTGCACGTCATCCAATTAATATTAATGTTTCTTTAATTATTTTGTTATGTCTTGTCTAATTAACACATTTATTTACATTTAGGTACTTACATCATCTGAAACTCAATGTTGAAAACAAAGCCCATGTTGAAGCGTCAATGTGCAATCAATATCTTACCGAAGAGGCTTCACATTTTGTATCTCATTAATTTGAGCCAGAGGTAAGATGTAGACATAGAAACCTTCCTATGCATGACAACGGCGGTGACAACAATGATAGATCAGGTATCCTTTCAATTTTCACTCACCCAGCCAGATTCCATGGGAGGGGTAAAACAAAGTTGCTAGACAATGAAGATCTAAAAATTGCACATCGTTATGTTCTGATGAACTGTCCTGAGGTTGAACCTTATCTGAGAAGGTTTACAAGTCAGCTACGTTCTGTTGTGCCTCCTTCCATGCCGCGAGACCAGTTCGATGCTTTACTCGAAGAGCAATTTCCAATATTCTTCAAACAATACGTAAGTGTCTGTTGTTTTTATTTTGATATTACTGTACATATAGTCTAACTCTATGTTTGGTATTTACAGGCTTTTGTCGGTCATCTCGATTATGCTCCAAACGGCCAAATACTGAAAGACATGGTACAGGGACCTTTAAAGTATGCTAAAACTTATAACATCGGTTACGTCAATGGTTATAAGTTCCACACTAACAAACATGCTACGAGAAAAGTCGCAGGCAATAGCGGCGTGTGTGTTAAAGCAGCCGATGACAATGAAGACGGAGACGACTTCTACGGCCGACTTGAAGACATTATAGAGCTTGAATATCCAGCAATGCCAATTAAGAGAGTGACTCTATTCAAATGTCACTGGTATGACCCGAATCGTCATGGACGTGGATGTGGTACACGTGTTCACGAACGCTACTAGATAGTAGACATCCACATCAATCGGTTGTACGGAAAGTATGACCCATTTGTCTTAGCTAGTCAAGAGACCCAAGTCTACTACATGTCGTATCCAAGTTTAAGACGAGATTTACGTGATTGGCGAGCTGTGTGCAAAGTCAATCAAAAGAAATACCAAGTTAGTGTTGCTACAACCAATGAGGTAGATGACAGCGCATTCTAAGAGGAACAACGCATACAGTTTCAGGTCTCTTATGAAGACAATGTTGACACATCGCTTCGCAATCCTTTCGGACAATTCATTTAGTGCGATGATGAACCATAATCGCCGAAACCATTTCTCGATGAAGATGCTAATGTTGATTTAATATTGTTCGGTGATGAGCAAAACGATGATGAGGCTGAGTATTTTAGCGATGAGGGTGACTTGGATGTAAACAATTAGTAGTATTAATTAATGTATTGTATCATTTTATTGTATGTCACTCTTATTACTTTTATTGTTTGTAGCATATCCTAGCTGGTCATTAATATTTTAAATTTCTACATTACTCTCAAATAATAATTTCTTTCTTTTACAAATATTTAATATAATAATAATCATAGTATTAATAATAAACTTATTAATATAATAATAATAATAATAATAATAATAATAATAATAATAATAATAATAATAATAATAATAATAATAATAATAATAATAAGTACTTTGTCGATCATTTGGGGTCTCGTCATTTTTCATCGGATGAGTCTAAGCTATATCTTAAAGATAATATTGCAAGTGATCCTGGTTTGTTCTCTTCCCTGGATGCAGCCCTTAAAAAAGCAGGGATTTGGCTATGTGGGGTGTGTTGGCGCACCCACTCCTTTTCTAAGAACTGTAGGCACCTCAAACCTGGATGCCATTCACAGTATCCCCCGCCCTTTGGTTCTTGCTTGTGTGTCTAGTAATGTCTTCGAGGAACCTCTCTTGGGTTCTTCCGGTCGATATGGCTCCTCTGGCTTTGATATTGATCTTTTAGGGCGTGTTTTTCGAAATCTTTCCGGACAGTTAAAAGTATACCCCCCAAGTTGCGCCTAGGTTTTGCTAGGGTTTTCCTTCAGGCTCTTGATTTTGTTCTGGCTTCCCCGTGTGACATTTCGGCTTGGGTACAACTTCTTGTTCTGTCTTGTTGTGTTTTGGGTACCTTTATGCCTAAGAATAGGGCTGAGCGTAGTTCGGGTATGAAGGAGCGTTGCCAGTTTGATATTATTTCAAGGGTTATTTCTCGTTGGCGGGATCCTGGTGACAGGCTTAATTTGGTCTTGGATCGCTTGGCGGAGGTACCACTCTCATGTGTTAGTGCTAAGAAGGTTTATAACGTCGAAGACTCTAATTTGTATCAATGCAAGCGCAAGCTTGGAGATGGGCATTTTGCTGCTGCCATTAAAGTGTTGTCTTCGGTCGGTGTCGCACCTTTCTCCCCCGAAACCTTCAAGTTATCCCCGCACCTAGAATCTAAGCACCCTATGGCGCCTCCTCTAGTTATCCCTGCAGTCAATTGCTTTGAGGGGGCCCTTAGTGTGTCCCAAGATGAGGTGTTAAGTAGGATTCACAGCTTCCCCAAAGGAACCTCATGTGGCAAGGATGGGCTTAGAGCACAACACCTCGTGGATGTGATGGGAGGTGCTGCGACTGCTATTGCTGATAGTTTGTTGTGCTCTACTACTAAGGTTGTCAATTTATTTCTTGGTGGGAAGTGCCCTATTATTCTTGGGGGATACATTGCTAGTGCTCCTCTAACCCCTTTGCTTAAACCGGGGGGTGGTATTCGGCCTATTGCTGTCGGTACAGTGTGGCGTAGGCTTGTGTCTAAAGTTGCTACCTCTATTGTTGGTAAAACCATGTCCACCTACTTTGAAGATTTTCAATTCCGGGTAGGCACACAGGGGGGGTGGTGAGGCTATCCTTCATTCAGTTAACAGGCTTGTTGAATGCAAAGGTGATGTCGTTGGGCTCTCAATGCTTCTGGTAGATTTCCAAAACGCCTTTAATCTTGCTGATAGAAGTTTGATGTTTTCTGAAACCAGGGTCCATTGCCCCTCCCTTGCTCCTTGGGTGGAATTTTTCTACTCCCAACCTGCTAGGCTATACTATGGTGACTCTACCCTTTGGTCTTGTCAAGGTGTCCAACAAGGTGACCCCTTAGACCCTTTGCTTTTCGAGCTTATTCTGCACCCCTTGGTCTTGAAAATTCATCAAACGTGCAAATTGGATCTTCATGCTTGGTATCTGAATGATGGAACCATTGTTGGTGACACCCTTATGGTTACCAGGGCCCTACGCATTCTCCAGGAGGATGGACCATCCCGTGGTTTTCTTCTTAACATGGATAAGACTGAGCTTTTCTGGCCTTTGGAGGATCCTAAGAGTATGGAGCATGGACTGTTCCCCTCAAACATTTCTCGCCCTAAGGTGGGGGTGAAACTCCTCGGCGGGCCCGTGAGCACTGACCAGAGCTTTTGTCGGGATTTTTCTATGAAGAGGGTCTCTAAAACCATGGAGCTCATGACAGCTGTTAGTGAACTCCATGACCCCCAATGCGAGCTTCTCCTTCTTCACAATTGTGCAAGGGTTGGACGATTATTTTATGCGATGCGGACTTGACCTCCCGATTCATTTGGAGGCGCACAGGTTCAATTTGATCTTGCTTTACGTGCCTCCCTGGAGAAGATAGTTACGGCTTCGGGACCAGGGTTTGGGGATTGGCAATGGAGATTAGCCACCCTCCCAATCAAGATGGGTGGCCTTGGTATTTTCGCAGCAGGTGATGTTATTAATTATGCTTTCTTATCTTCTCGTCTCCAAACCAGTTCGCTCCAAGCTAGGATTCCGGCCAACAGCGATCTTCCTTCTCTGGGACCGGCTCTTGAACGGGCCCTTGGTGTCTTCCGTATAGTTTGTGGCAGCAATGCTTTTTCTCTCAATGATGAATCCGCTGCCCCCCATATGATGAAAAATTTGGCAGGGGCCTACTTTAATGTTGTTGAGAAAAACCTTGTGTCTAGCTACATGCTCACCCCAAGGCAAATTGCCATCCTTAGTTCTACCCGGGAACCACATGCACAAGATTTCCTGTTAACAATTCCCATCGATGGCTTGGGGCAGAGGATGAATCCACAACAGTATCGCTCTGTTTTATGTTATCGGCTCACCATTCCTTTGTACGCTGAAGGTAGCCTATGCCCGAGCTGCAACGGTGCCAAGATGGATATATGGGGGGATCACGCAGTCCATTGCTCAAGTGATGCCGGTGTGAAGTTTCGACATAATTTGGTTCGGGACATGCTTGTGGATATCTGCTCCAAAGTTGGAATCTCCGTCCGTAAGGAGGCGCCGTTGGGGTTCTTTTCAGAAGCGGGGAAAGAACTTAGGCCTGCAGATCTCTTACTGTTTCGCTAGGTTCAGGGTAAAGATGCTTGCGTAGATGTAACTGGAAGTTTGCCCTTTGTTGGCACAGGAGTCTCCTCTTGGCCCCTGGTGTCTCCTTAGCTAATGCGGCTGAACGAAAGCGGAAGAAATACACAGCTAAGTGCGAGGACAACGGGTACAAATTTATCCCTTTCGATTTCTCCACCTTTGAAGAGCTAGGTGAAGACGCCCTTACCCTATTATCAAGGATTGCATCGGTCGCCGTGAGCAACTCAAGTATCACCAAGTCTCGAGCATATATTTTTCATAGACTCGCCTTTTGTATTCAAAAAAGTGTGGGTGCTCAGCTTGTCGCTCGACTCCCCACCAACTTCATGTAATATCCTTTTCTATGATATAATAATGATAATAATAATAATAATAATAATAATAATAATAATAATAATAATAATAATAATAATAATAATAATATTATTATTATTATTATTATTATTATTATTATTATTATTATTATTATTATTATTATTATTATTATTATTATTATTATTATTATTATTATTATTATTATTATAAGGAAAATTTGCTCAAATATCATATCACTTAAGCCAAATAATCTCAACTATCAATTATTTTTTAATAATCCCAACTATTCTCATGATTTGTTGAAAACATACCCACCCCCTGTTACCGGCTGGAACATGTAACTTTTCCACTTTTTTTTCTTTGCTTTTTACGTAACTGTTTAAAATTAACCCTTCCCCTTCATCAATTAATCAAAAAAGAAATAAAAAAGTGAAAAAATTACCTGTTGGAATCGGTTAAAAGGGAGGTGCGTATGTTTTCAACAAAGTATGAGAATAGTTGGGATTATTAAAAAATCATTGATAGTTGGGATTATTTTTGGCCAACGGGTGATAGTTGGGATTATTTTGAGCAAATTTTCCTAATTATAATAATAACATTTATAATAATAATAATAATAATAATAATAATAATTATTATTATTATTATTATCATTATTATTATTATTATTATTATTATTATTATTATTATTATAATTATAATTATAATTATAATATTAATAATACAAAACACGTTTTCAAAAATACTAGGATAGGGTTGAGACACGTACCCACATAAAAAGGCGACAAAATAGGCGACAAAAAGAGTGGTTTTGTGACAAAATATGTTGTCGCCTATTTTGTCGCCAAATTGAACCCGTACAAAAAATTACTGCACTGAAAAGACTAAACATTGCAAACCGAACTAACACAAGAAACCCCCAGCTGTCACCAAATTGAGGAGGTTGATGATGATGGATTGGCAGACTCTCCAGAAGAAGAGCACTCTCTTGGCGAACACGTTCGCCAAGAGGAGCCTACTCCAACCCCTCAAGGTTCGTGGGATATTCCTGGGGATCGTAGGCCATTCCTACCATGGCTTCCGCTAACATCTCAGTAAGTAATCTTTAATAACGTAAATGAATTAGTTAAAGAGTAGAGGTTGCTAATTAATCGTTGTTGTTTTTAGATTTGATGCTTCAGCGGAAGGCAACCCTAGACAGGGCGTCTCTTCCAAAATTGGAAAGACGTTTTGACTGTCTTTGGACCCTCATGGCACCTCTTAGAAGAAGGTGCTAGAGTCGGTTAAAAAATTTTATTAGGACGAATTTAAGGTATACGTTAACTACTTTTCATTTAATTTAGACAAAGTTAGATTCAATTCTCATTAATTTATACTTTGCATTCATTTTGAATTTATATATAAAATTAGAAATGCTACAAGTGGCATCCTAGCATTGACAAGGAGGTCTACAAAGCATGTTACCCTCGATGCTCTGTTCGTCACCGGGACACAATGAATAAACTTAGAACGAAGGAGCGAAAGCTAGCGTCCCAACGGGAGAGGGAACGGGCCGAGAGGGAGAGTCAGGGCCTTGAGATCGAGGAACAGGAACCCTTTCGCCCTGACTTTACCCCACAGTAGTTCTGGAACGCCTTAAAAAGTTACTCCGACATCGTGGAGTTTAAGGCCAAAATCTCTCGCGGGAAGAGTAACAGGCGTAAAGGGGACTCCGGTGCGCCACCTTTGCCCATATACCGTGGTGGCCATAAAACATAATAAACTTTTAAAATGTCATTGGAAATTTCGGCAGCATCTGCCTTACAACTGTGCGCCTTTGTAGAAAAACAAAAGTTATTTAAAACCTAATCAAGTAAGGGCATCGACGGCCTATCAAAACTATATCGCGGGGGAATGATTCATCGTCGACTTCTTAATCAACATGCCAAGCATGGATCGTGGTTCCAAAGTAAACGCTTGAGTTTGAAGGAAAAAAAAAAAGAAAAGAACGATAACTGTTTAAATCATGCAATCCTCAAAATAGCACAGCGGAGATAACTTATACAAAAAGGAGGACATGTGACTCAAGCCAAAACATAAACAATTTAAGTGCAAAGGAACTACATGTAGTGTCAAAAACAAATCTAACATTACACGCTTCAAGGTTCTCACTCTTTCCTCCCGTATGCAATGCATAGCAGCTCCATCACCTGTAATGTCTATCGATGATGTACCCGCTGCTCAATGTAAGATCATAGACCAACGCGTCATAGCAGGGCCATCAAAGACGAGCCATCAACAATGGAAACAAACAGTACACGTCAGTAATTGACATCATATCATAATAAGACATAATTAGAGTCAATAAGTATGTCATAATATGAGGGTGATTTCCCAACACTTCAAGTGCCAATCAAAATCACTGAACATCACTTCCTACTTCTCACTTTCATTCCTATCTTCTTCACTTCTTTTAGACTTCATAACTTCTCAGTATCAGTTGAACCAAGAGCTTAACCACTTTTAAATATTTATATATATATGACTAGAGGCCACCATATTGGGGTTTGGAAGACCCACATGGCAACACCTCAACCAAAGGGCGGTGACGGGCCATACCGACGCCCAATGGTAAAGTATGATCATATCCCCATACAACGACCATATATAGATGATCCATGCCTCCGGGAACTAAGCCCACTGGGGTACCCTAACCAGGGGAGCCATAATATTCGAACAAATCTGCTATCTCATCAATATAGGACTCATTCCCATTACAACCAACAATTTTCTTACTCCATCACTAGGGGATTTATTCCCATTCCATTTCACCTTATCCAACACTTTCTTGCTCCATCACTAAGGAACTTCTTCCCATTCATAAAACATAAATCAACCACATTAATAAGGGGATCATTCCCTATTCCACTTGCATAAATCAATCTCAATAACAAAGGAGTCATTCTCATTCAAACTAACGTAAGTCAGACTCGTCAATAAGGGAATCGATCCCATTCAACTTGCAATAATCAATATCATCAATAAGGAAACCATTCACTATTACCAACTAACAATAAACAATAAACAATGTCATTAATAAGGGACTCATTCCCTTTCAAACAAATAATAACCAATCTCAATAACAAGGGAATCGTTCTCATTCTAAATCATTACCAAACATTGAGCATACTAGCATCGTTCTCTACTAGTAAACTTGAAAATCATATAATCAATAACTTTGATATTTCATTCGACGACGATTCATAGATAGTGTACATAATATATTTTAAAACAATTCAATATCGGTAAATATACAATGTAAGATGCATGCAAGAGTTAATTACTGCGTGTACGTACTTGCAAGCGTCACTGCACGACCATAAGTTACAAAAAAAACCCAACTAAGGTCCTACTTTCCTCTTATGAACTGGGAACCTATACAAGTTAGGAACAGAACTAATAAGTTCCCTTTACTACTTTGTCATACCAACTAAATGTCAAAGTAACCACTATCACCCATTAGACATGAGTTTTCGATTACTCAAGCACGCACACAACTCATTCAATATAAGTCAAAATCATTAACTCAACACAACATAAGTCTTTTCACCAATTTGAAAGTAAAAGTATATGTAAATTGTTCTTTTCATCAATTAATTGAGTATATTCGCGTTACCCAAAAATAACTAATCGCAACTACCCTATAACACTTATATAACAACAAGACAAATTTTAGAGTTATTGAATCGCGATATCATTTGTTACAACCTCCAAAACTAGAAAGAACCATAATCAAACATCATAACAAGTAACTTTAGCAACCATGGATGATAAGTTGACATTATGCTCTTGGCTTACCAACATTATGCATTATGACTTCAATAACAACCTAATAAGAGTACTTGTCATTCGCAACAATCAAACCACAACAATTAGTAACTATTTTTCACAATTTAACGACCAGAATCATTTCCATAGTCCACTAAAATCATCACCATCACTAATTATCACAACAACCAATCGACTAAGTCTTAAATCAATTTTTAAGGTTATTTAATCAAACATCACCAAAATATAGCATAAAACACACATCATTATTAATACCATCTCTAAATCCAAAATCTAGTCATTTCATGTTCACAAATAAGACTTTTAGCCATTATCCATAGCAAAAATCAATAAACTAATACACCACCGTAGTGTAACATGAAAGCCCACACCATTACTAATTTCAAAGATAACACCTTTAAGTATTACTCATAGTAAGATTTAAAGAAACTAACACACAATCAACACAACCCATAATTTCTAATCACACATGAAACCCTAAATCATAAAGAGATGTTCAATTCATCCATAAAACTCTTACCCACAAAAAAATTTAATGAATACAACACAAAAATCAAGATCACACACATAAACTTTATAAAACTTTTAATTGAAATAAAAAATTCCTAAAACCACAATTCATCTATATGACTCCAACCAAAAAAAGATACACAGCTCTCCGCCTTTGATGCGGCTCGGAGTGTTTGTGCGACCTTCTTCGCAGCGCAACACACATGGGAAGCTAGCTCGCTGGGGTTGCTCATGGGGGAGGGAAACGTCAGGTGCTAGTGGTGCTGCTAGGGCTTCGTGGGCGGCTGTCCGGGTAGCAGTATATACACAGAGGAAGGGGAGAAGAGAGGGAAGGTGGAGGAGGGAGGAAGTGGCGGCTGACCCTTCTATTGAGCAACAAGGGTTTCACTCCCTTTTTAATATTACGGTCTCTTTGAGAGATCATCTCTAATTGGGTTGGCCCATTAGAGAATGTAGAGTAAATATAGACAATAAGCTTTAATGGATTGGGTCTGAGAGACGTCTCTCAGAAAGACGGTCTCTCAGGAGACTAGCTGTTATTATTATTATTATTATTATTATTATTATTATTATTATTATTATTATTATTATTATTTTATTTATTTGTTTTTTTATTTTTTTGTTTAGTTTCATTTTCTTGCGAGACCCAACTAAGAGACTCACCTTCGCGTGCTCACACATTTTAATAAAATAATCATTTTGATTTGAACCTCTTTATTTTAGAATCGCAACTATACTTTTGATATATCTATATTAACGTCAACATTTAAATTCGTATATGAAAGAAATTCATCAAACTGATTCAAAAAAAAAATAATTTAATATAATTGTAAATTTTTTAAAAGTTATTAAAATATTAATAATTACGTCATTAAAATATCGGGGTGTTACAACTTTACTTAGAGGCGATCATGGAGGTAAATAATAATAAACGAATTCACCCCCCCGGGTACTATGCTTTGGGGTCCGCCAATGAATACTACTACCCTAACCTTTTTGAGAACCAATTCACCCCCGAGAGCAGCGCGAAACTCAAGAAGTAATGAAGGCGCACCTCGAGACGATGCAAGAGCACATGCATGAATTTCGTATATTCGTGCAAGCTCAACTCGATGAGAAGAGCCCTACTCAAGATCACATAAGAGATATGAATGCGCGTTTACAGTCTCTCGAACAGACTTGCCAGTATTTACATTCCACATTACACGAGGAAAGCAGTAATGCTTTCCGTGGTTCGGGAGTGGGTGGTCGCCAAGGTAGGGATGGTGATATGGGTAGTAGCCCAAGTGGATCGGGTGGTTCCCGGGGATCGTATCCTAGCCGCGGTAGTGGTAGTCACTCAAGTCGTTGTGGTTATTATTAATTTTTGTATCTTTACATTTAGTTTTTGTACATATGTTTATATTTATATTTATTTATTACTATTTTTTAATTATATTATTAATAATTAATAATAATTTATTTATTTGTATTTTTTTATTTATATAAACATGTAGATAATATTTTTTATTGTATATAAATCAAATGTATAGATTTTAAATTTATAAATGTGTATTTAATTTTTAATTATTATTTTGTATACATTACTTTTACTATTATATAAAAAAATTGAATATTTGTGATTATTATTTTAATAATAATAGTAATATAATACTAGTATTATTAAATAATAATAACAAATATTCATTTTTTTTAATTCGTCTGAAATTGTTAGGCGACAGAATAGGCGACAAATATTTGATTGTCGCATAGAGTTAGGCGAAAAGAAAATTCAATGGCGACAAACTTTTAGGCGACAAAGTGTATTGTCGCCTATTTTGTCGCCAAATACCTTATGCGACAGATTAGGCGACTAAAATGCTTTGTCGCGTAACCCTTTTATTTTTGTAGTGCTTTAAGCACATCATCTTGTTTCCAGTCACTCTCCTTCCTCCGAAGAGCCTCGTTATAACTTTCAGCCCACTTCAAATATGTCGGGCCAACTCTACGCCAACAACTTTTAAGCATTTCGACGTTTCTTGGCGAAATTGGATGGGGTTGTTCCATTCTCGCTTTTTCATAAGCAGTCTTAACCTTTTCCACTTCACTCTTATCTATTGGTTGGTGCCCACAACCGAATTTATACGTATGTTCATGAAGGATGATATGAGAGTAATATCTTCAATTAATTCGCGAGTTTTTTTGGTATTATTTGAATTTATGTTTTTTTTTGGATTTTTAAGATTATTTTGGTGTTTTTTTAAAAAAAAATAGGAAAATAAGAAGAAAATAGGTAAATATGAAATTATGTCAAAATATATCAATATGGGTCTCATGTTATAGATCTCGATTGGTATAATTTTTTTATTTTTTTTAAATTAATTTAATACGAAAATAGCCGTTAATTACGTTAAACAACTATTTTCTGGCAGCCAATCAGACCGCGACATGCGGCGGCAGCAGCTGCAGCGTGTTAGCATCAGCAGGTTGGCAATTTCCTCCGCCCAATCACATAGCGACACGTGGAATTTTTTTTTTAAAAAGGAAGGTGACTGTTCACATGAAGAGGTCACCTATTGACCTATTTGCCCAACCTTTTCCCCAACCCACCCATTATTAGGTCACCATTATAATGATTTTTGTCATAGTTTGGTCATATGACCTCAAAAAAGGTCACCATAATGGATGCTCTAAGTTGAACAATTACTTTACACAAATTCTTGTGAGAGACGGTCTCTTTGAGAGACCAACTCTAGTTGGATGGCCCATAAAGGAAAATATAAAATAAGAGTAAGAATTAAATTCTAATGGACTGGGCCTGAGAGGCGTCTCTCAAAAAGACGGTCTCTCAGGAGACTTGCTGCTTTACTTTATTTGTTTTTTTATTTCATGCACATTTGTTTTTGAATTTCACCTCATTTTGTTTTTTTATAATTTTAAATTTTGAGTTGATCCAAATTTACAGGTCTATAAAAGAGATGGTCTTAAGTAACAATTGTTGATGTTAAATTAGTAATATAATTTTATTTTTCTTATTATTTTAAGAGATTCTTTTTTGGTAATATATATATATATATATATATATATATATATTATATATATATATATATATATATATATATATATATATTATATATATATATATATATATATATATATATATATATATATATATATATATATATATTATATATATATTATATATATATATATATATATATATATATATATATATATATATATATATATATATATATATATATATATATATATATATATATATATATTATGAGTGTTACTAGTATTTGAAATATTTGATATAAAATATGTAACTTTAATCATGATGTTTTGTAATGAAAATTCTAACCATTTCCCCTTTATTATATATAAATAAAATAAAAGAATGCCCATATTTAATATATTATTAGATTTTTACTTAGTTGGTATGCACTACACAATATGAATTAAATATTCACCATCACTTCTAAATGGAAAATAAAATGCAAAACATATAACTTCGCATAGTAAAAGATAATAATATAACTATAATGTACAATAATTTCTTAAAAAACCAAAAAACCTAAATTCTTCAATAAAAGCATATTTTTGTTGCAAGAGCATTTAAGTTTTTTTTGCTAATAATGCCTATGTAAAGTCTACTTTCTGCACATCAGGTTGATAATATTTACACTCAATCAGTATTTAATTTGCGTTTTTTATCTGAATAATCTTTACCTCAATACCTTATAGAGTTTCTTAAATTACACAAACACCAATACACCATCATACTAGCATCTTACTCCCTCCGTTTCAGTTTACTTGTCCCATTTTCTTTTTTGGCAATTTCATACTACTTGTCTCATTTCCTTTTTTGGCTAACCTTTTCTTATCTAAATACCCCCACTTTTTCAATTCCCAATACTCCACTACCACCTTTACAATTAATTTAATCAATTAAAATACCCAACTACCACCTTTTTAATGAACTCCACTCAACCCTTAAAATCCGTGAAAAGTCAAATGGGACTAGTCAACTGAAATGGAGGGAGTATTAGTTTTTTCTTCATATCATCTAAAATGAACACAAGTAAGTTTTAAAACATGTGGGCCAAAGAATTTGATTGGTGTAGATGATAACAAATGTGTTGATGATAATTAAAGAAAATAGTAAAATTATAAATACTAAATTAAATGGAAGGGATAAAAACAGAAATGTTAGAGCAAGAAATGGAATAGTATAGGAATAAACTAAGCTTATAGGCTAGTAAGTACCAAGTACATAAAATTGAAGTACATAAACCATAGCTAAGCAACCCTGTGGCTGTGGCCCAATTATCACAAATTTGCATTTCAGGGGAAAATACAAGAAAATATATTAGAAAATATGAAATTTTAATTTATAACATTTATAAAATTGAAAAACAATGTTTATTTTATTGAATAATTGAAAAACAATCTTACAAAAATGCTCCTTGTATGATGATATCCCACTTAATTTGCTATTTATTTTTTATGAAATAATTGACTATCACAATTTTATTTAGTTTCTGTCCACACATTTCTTCGATATTTTATTTAAAATAAATCTCAGACATCATTTGAATTAAATTCATTTTTATGCATTTAAAGAGCATATTAGCATTCGATTTAAATCATGTGAATGATGTTTTAAACAAAATAGAGAAGAAATATGTGAATGAAAACTAAAGAAAATTATAATAATCAATTCTAAAGATTAAAATGTATGAAATTAAGTGGAATAAATAAAATAAGATATTATCTACAGTATTATAAAAGCAAGAAATTAATAAGAGAAATTAAAAATACTAAACTAAGCTTATATAATTATAATTATAAGCTAGTAAGTACCAAGTACATCTAATTGCTGACAAAATTGATCAAACAATAAAGTTGAATGATCAAAAACACCATCAAAAGGATCCATAATCAACTCATCTGATGAAGTTGATGATCCATCATCATGATTATTATTCAATACTTTAAGCTTATGAACTGATTTTTCTTCACTATAATAATCACTAATCATCATCCCTTTATTATTATTATTATTCTTATTCTTAACACCATAATTATTACTATTATAATCAAAATACCGACTATTTTCTGACTGTTTATCTATTGGGTGATCAAAACGATCACGAAACATCCAATTAGTATCCTGTCCACCATAAGAATCCATGATCTTGACCACATCAGATTCCCTCCCAGTAAGCTCTTGGACAGTTTCCCTGAAATTAGAAGCACTTGTAGTTACCTTCATAGGGGTTGAGATGTATACAACCTTCAAAGCAGCTTGATTATCATACTTTTTTGATGATCTTTTAGTGATCATTTTTTGATCAACATTAATTTCTAATGATTTTTTGTATCTTTTTGATTGAGATTTATGAGGAGTTTCCTGCATTTTTTTTGGGTTAGTTAATATTGTTGTAGCTGGTACGACACAAATAAGGTCTCCTAGGTGGCTTTATATAATGGTTTTCCTTTGAATTTTTTTTCTTTTTTTTTTTATTGTTTCTTAATTTCCCCTTTTTCATAAAGCCGTGCCTGTCTTTAGGAAATCAATTCTTGATGGCTCTTGGTTTCTTTTTTTCAAACAGTAAAAAAATATACTATTTTTTCTCGTCTAAATGTTGGGATGAGTTATCCCACATCGACAAACGAAAAATGGTGTGCATACTTTATAAGCTATTGGAGACCTTCTTCCCATTGTCGTATGATTTTGGGATAATATATATCTCCTTGACTAATAAAGTGTGTGCACCTCGTGTCTCCCCGTCAATGTGTTGGCATTGACAATAAGTTCGGACTAGTTTAACACTAAACACCTTTTTATGGTTAACGCCCAGCTATAACGGATTGTTTTTATATCTCGAATTATACTTGACCAAAAATTTAAAAAAATTTATATTATATATATAAATATTCGATAAGACAAATAAAATAAGAACCCACATAATTATGATTTTTACTCCTACAGTAATTGCAATATGTAATATACTATAGAATGACGAATAGTGTAAAAGTTATTTTGACTTTGTAGATACATCATTATCATCATCAAACAAACATTCCGCTCGAAAACAGGATTTGGGTGAGGAAAGGTGACAGACAATCTATATTCGTACTCCCTTTAAAGGAAGTACTAGAGGAAAGCGGTCAAGACTTAGCTTTGTGTATACATTTTTGCTAATTAAAACACTAGCAATTCGTTTATACTATATTTGGGAACATTGATTTCAAATCAATAAAATTCAATTGCGGATTTGAGTCAATTGCATGATTGATTTAAAAGTTTGTAAAAGTTGAGAATTGGAGCCCGCATTATTAAATTATGCAATACATGTTAAGTGTTGATACAAAATTCTTAAAAAAATAGCATAAGTTTTAAAACCCAATTTTTATTTGTCGCCACCCTTTTACTAAAATCGCCACCCCTAATTTTTTTTAATTTTTTTTTTGTTTTTTTTTATGATTTTCTTTTTTTTTTATTTTATTTTTTTTATTTTTAATTTTTTTTTTATTTTTTTTTTTAAATTAAAATATAAATATAAATTTTAGTAAAGAAAATAATTTTTATAATCGAAAAATAAATTTGATCACACGTTTTGTATTGAAATTTGATACATAATCACCCTTTGGCGTAAACTTTTGATACGAAAATCACATTACAACAATATTTGTAGATTAGAAATCTAGACTTAAGAGCTTTCAACGACATATATATGCCCAATTTGACAATCGAAGCGAGATATGACGATCATTTAAGTTATTTGAATTTGATATGTTCATTCTTGATCATAACTTTTATAGAAACGTATTAGTGCAAGGTTTGGCATTAGAAACTAGACTTCTTCAACGACATTATATGCCCATTTGACATCGGCAGAAATGGCGATTGTTTGAAGTTTATTGCGAAATTTGATACATGTCTTATCTTTATAGAAACTTTTAGGTGCGGTTCGATTGAAACTAGATTCGATTTCAACGACATATATGCCATCATGACATCGAGCGAATACGCTCGTTCGCAATTTCTCATTTCAATGCAATGTGCGAGTTCACATGGAATCGCAAATGTGCGATTCCACTAGGTACATTCGCACAAAATGGCGAATGTATCATGGTAATCGCACATTTTGTGCGATTGTACCATGGTGGACTCGCACATTTTGTGCGATTGTACCATGGTGGACTCGCACATTTTGTGCGATTGGGTCGTTAGAAATTACTGCAAACTTTGAACGGTCGTCATTTCTCGTTCGATTGTCAAAATTGGGCATATAATATTTGGAAATGAATTTATGCCAAATATTATAATTATACAATTGTTTTGTGATTAATTAATTATTATAACAAAAATAATAAAAATATTATATTATATTAAATTAATTAAAATTATTATAAAAAAAAAAAATATATAATAAAATTAAATAACAATAACAAATAATAATAACATTTATAAAATAAATAAAATAAAAAAAGAAAATCGTAAAAAAAAAAAAAACATAAAAAAATTAGGTGCATGATTTTAAGTAAAAGTGCATCAAATAATAAGCCCTTTTAAAATCAAGGTAGAAACTTTCAAAGATTCTTCAATTTTATTGTCTGCTTTTTGGAAAAAAGACTCATAAAGTATGTCTTTTTCTGGAAGCGATGGAGTTACTAGAAGGTAGTTGTTTCGTGGAAGGATATATAAAAGAAAAAGGGAGATTAGTTTTCTTGTTGTGAAATGATGAATAGGATTGTTTAATAATTTGTGGTTAATTATGGAAGTCATCAAAGGAAGATGTAAAGAACATTCTGTTGACACACAAAAATATGACCAGGACTTCGTAGCTTTATTATTTCTATACTTGGATCTTTGAAATTTTTTTTATTTTCTTAAGCTTTATTTTTGGGATTTAATTAAATATTAGGCTGTGTTTTGTGAATATTAAACTCTTTCCTACATCACCAGTGACTATCACTTTCTTAGTGATTTGACATATATATTTTGGGACAATATTAATTAGGAAAAATTGACATTAAAAATTCAATTTTTTTACTTGTCCGTTGTGAATAATCGTATTTTTAATTTTTATTTTCTAATAATCTAACATTTGTTTTTATTTCGTTATGAATAATCCAACCTTTGTTCAGTTTGCTGGCAGCATACTATATTGTTATCTATTATTAGTAATTTGGTATATGTTGTGGCCAGATGTATGACAAAGATTAGATTTATCATCATCAACATCATCATCCTACCCGGTATATCCCGTTCATAAAAAACTAAGGATAGGGTCTGGGTAGGAAAGGACGACGGCAACTCATACCCATAAAGGAGAGCGTGGCCAAAAGGAGTCCCCTGGCTCAAGAAAGAAGAAGAGATGTTCCTGCCACGTGACAGATAATTAAAATGCATATAAATAACATAAGCAAAAAACAATTATAAAGCTAAAAGACAATAATGTTAATAATAAATAGCAACGAGAAAAAAATCAAGAGAAAATGAAGACCAAAAAGAGCTCTACAAAAAAATCAGTAGTCTAGAACTTGGATATGTCGCCTCCAACTACCCACATCCCTAGTCACGTCCTCAGAGAGGTTTAACTCATGCAAGTCAACTTTTATTTGCTTATCTCAAGTTCTCATAGGTCTTCCTCGATTCCTCTTACCCTCTACTATAATGCTTTCGACCCTCCTTATAGGGGCGTCAAAAGTCTTTCTCTGCACATGTCCAAACCACTTCAATTTATTCTCGCGCATTTTTCTAGAAATAGGGGCAACCCCTAGTTTGTCTCTAAACTCTTGGTTCCTAATTCGATCCATCAATGTGTGCCTGCACATCCACCTCATCATACGCATTTCTGTGGCTTTCATCTTATGCTCAAAAATCCTCTTTACGGGCCAACATTCTATCCCATATAACAATGCAGGTCTAATTGTCAACCCGGAAAATTTTCACTTTTAACTTACTTGGGAACTTTCTATCACATATCACCGAGGTGGCTGCTCGCCACTTGAGCTAACCCGACTGGATACAATGATTTACATCTCCGTCAATCTCCCTATTCCTTTGAACATAATTCAAATGTGAAATTATTCATAGGACAAGGCTAATTACATAACATAAAATCAAAGGTTTACTATAACTTAGAGACTTTATTAATTGACTAAAGTGACATTTTCATGTAACTTCCAATATTACGCAAGTAGTATGATTCTTATTGATCGTTAGTTATGCCATGGCATTTTGAATGCTTTTTCCAAAAAAATTTATACTATGTATAAAAATATTTTCACAAACTATCGAGTAAGATTAGTACCATCATATATTTATTATCTCTAATTTTAACTATTTACCTTATTTATTAAATAAGATAACTTACTTGTAAGTCGATTATAATATATTGAGTAAAGACTTACCTTATTATACATTACAATTTATTACTAATAACAAACACATCTTTAAGTAATACCTTACAAAAGATGATAGGATTACACTAATAAGTTTATAGAACGATAGACAGATATTATAATGGGTGAATAGATAATTAATAGAAAAACAAAGAAATGTAGATAAAATGACAATATATTTTTGAAAATGAAGAGAAATATTTATATGAAATTAAAATGTCAAATCAATGTACAGAAGAGAATAAAAATAAAGTATAAATCATGTAAAAAAAACAAGAATGAGTAAATTTGCTAGGAAAGACTAAAAAACGTTGACTAAAATTGATACACGAAGAGAGTGTTTATGACAATAAATAGTCATCAACTAAATATTAATGATGTCATGGTGAATTTTATAAAAAAATTATAATTTTTTTAAAAAAAATCTCTTTGTTTTTTTGCTAAAAGTTAAAACGTTTTGCTCATATATATTTGCACCTAAAGCATAAAGTCACCTCTAATCTTTTGTACAAGTTATTATTTGACTTTTACTTTTTTTTAACACAAAACAATTTAAATTAAAGTTAACTACTAAAACTAATGGTTCTCTTATATGAGATAACTCACAAATAAATAACAATATAAAATCAATTAAACTAACCTTATACTATTCAAGTTATATTGAGACAGATACAATAGTGATGGTGCATTTAAATGTTAGGTTTCTAAACAAGTAGCTAAATTTACAAAGTTTGTACTCTTCATCTTATATTTTATTCTATACAACTTAAATTTATTAAAATATATACGAATATATTAGACCTTATTTAAAATAAATATTAGTCTTTATAAACTTATTCTTTTAAAAAAGTTGTGAATTATATATCATTTATGTGAATATTTTACTCATATTACAACTTAATTTTCCTTACAAAAAATATTTACTTATTAATCGACTAACACACTCTAATAAAGTCCTTGTATTTGGGACTCTTGAATTTTTTTACTATATTTATTGTCATGGTAACATGTATTTATTTATTTATTTAATTAATTCATAAAGTTAGTAGAGACACCTGGACACCTCCTTCCACCGTTGACTGATCTTGACCCCCAGTCAAAGTTGGTTTTATGCATACTCTTTAATTACATCACTTAACCCCCAAGTAACTACCTCTCAACTACCACAACTGCCCACTATCATCCACGTCCCCTATGATGGACCTTTGATACCAGAAGTAACTTCTCCCTACAGATTATAGAGGGCTCTTCTGGCTCATTTTCCAGACTAAGCACAAAATAATACACCGAAACTCTGTCAAAATCACCACTCACCCTCATATATGGTTATCTCCCACATCACCACTGTTAACCACCGCATTTTATCATCGCCATCATCATAATTTCCTAGCAATCTTCTACGGTTCACTCGTTATTCTACTTCTCCGATCTGACTTGAGCGTCGGAGGGGTTTTCCGGGAGATCACCCCCGGGCAAGGCTAACTTGTCTTGTGCAGGACAACAGGTGAAGAGGCGAAACCATTCCACTACCGCATCACGACGATTGAACTTCCACTACACTCCAGTCTCAGGTGTTTTCAAGGTCAATTGTCGATTCAAGTTTCTTCTCAGAAACATTTATAATTTTTTAAAAAACTACTCGTGTATAATATAAAATAATTCAAAGTAACGCAAATGAATCACTTAAGATACGAGGAAGAAAATTAATTATTTTAGTAAGATGCAAAATCCTTAAAAAGAACTATAGCCAATTAGCTAATTTTCATACAATATATAATCATTATTATAATACCAAACAGCGAACAAAATTCACACCTTATGATTAGCCTAAAAATGCTTATTCTTGAAAATAAGTTTTTCCAATGCATATTTTTGATTTTTTTTTATAATTTTATTTATTTTAAATTTTCTTTTTATTTTCTCATCTTTTCCAAAATGGGGGAGTAACATATAATTGGAAGTTTGTGGGGTTCGATTCGGAACACGTGGGGAAGTGGAAGAGAGAAGGAAAGGGGATCTGAATTTGTGGAATGTAGAAATTAGTTGATATGGAATAGGAAGGTGTTGTGTGTGTGACTTGCTACTTCTCTAATGCTCACCTCAATTCTAATCAATTATCCCACTTAATTTTTTAACACTATCTATTAATTAGTTTTATTTATTTATCAATTTAAACTATAGTCAAGAAAAATTTTGTTTAATTAATTTCTCTAAATGTAAATTTATTAATTTGTTAATATCAAGTTTTTATAATATTTAATTACATATAATTAAATATATTTAAGATTGAATTTGTGTATTGGATAGTGTAAACCAAATTGAATAGTTGGTGTGAATTAAAAGGAATTATAATACTATTTGTTCTTAGATTAGTCTCAATATAAAGATAATTAATAATTACGCGCAATTCAAATATTAATAATAGAAATAAAATATTGGTAAGTATGCTCAGTTAAATATAACACTTAGACTAACGGCCTGTTGGTTAGTGTATCTAAATGTCGGTAATGAGAATGATTTATAGTATAAAATTTTATCAAAAGTTTCTTATCATTCCCATGGTAATGAAACTTTGATTACAAAAAAGTTTTTTTGTTTAGAAATTTTCATTACCACCTAATACCACCTCTTCTAATAATAATGCATTGGAATGAATTTTATGAAGAAAATAAAATATGTAATTGAAGTTGGACAAGCATGACCAGCAAAGTAACCAAGAGATTTTTCAACGAATACTACACTTGATTTTCATTCTCATTACTATTATTTATAACCACCTACCAAACCAGCAGTAAATAAAAAGATATTTATTATTATTATTAATCCTCCGTGAGTTGGGACAAATTACGAAAGAATAATGATGGATACATAATCCTAATCCAAAGGTTTTATGGTGGGAAATTGGTATCTTACCTTTTCATGACTTTCAACTTCTAAGTCAATGCATGTGTTCTTTGATTGGACATTCATGGTCCCCTACACGATTTAATACTCACTTCTCATCGAATTGGCCAAAAATTAATTTCATTTTTTTTTGCGGGTTTCTCTCGTTATTTAATTAGCCAATTTTTTTTATTGATTTATTATCTTCACTATCTTTCAGATTTTATCATATTTTTTTGGGAAATTCCACGTGGTAACCCTAAGGTTTTGAGTTATCCACGTGGTAACCAAAAGTTTTAAAAAATCTACGCGGTAACCCTATACTATGACCTTTTTGCACATAAAACGTTAGAAAAACGTTAACAAACGTTAATTTTGAAGGTTCAACGCTGTTGTATGCCTATTTATGCGACTTAACATTTCAAATGTCATTAGTTTACAACCCGTAACCCCAAAGTATAAACCCTAACTCTAACATCTTTGGATTTGGGAGAAAAAATAGGATTTGGATGAAAGATGGTAGAGTTGGTGTTTATGTTTTGGGGAAAAAGGTTAAAACTGGTGGCATTTGAAATGGTGAGTCGCATAAATAGGCGTACAACAACCTTAAAGCTTCTAAATCAACGTTTGCTAACGTTTTTATGTGCAGAAAGGTCACGGTGGAACAATTACGTAAACCTCAGGGTTATCGCGTGGATTTTTTAAAAGTTTTGGTTACCACGTGAAAAACGCAAAACCTCAGGGTTACCACGTGGAATTTCCCTATTTTTTTAAAGGAAAATATTACTCTATCTATTTCTTTTTGTTTTTTCCGTTTCTTTTTTTTACACATTTTTCAATACAAACTTTAGACCTTAATATCTTTAAATACACATAATAAAAATTATAAAAAAATGTACATGATAAAAAAGTATACATTAAGATGAATCTAACGAGATCTCACATGAATATATTTTATCTTCTAAATATGTGTTAAAAACATTAATTAAATTTATATCTCCTCAACGTCGAATATATTACAAATGGGAAGAACATCGAAAAACGAAAGGAGTATCTTATATGGACTATACATTTTGTATCACTTTTTATATAAACTAGACAATAAAATATCTCTAACACATTTTTATTATTGTGTGAACACTCTGTGTACAGTTTAAAAAGGACATAAAGAATAATTTATTTAAAGAATAATTTATTTAAAGAATAATTTTTAATCAAACCAAATATCTCATAAATATATCACTTCTATTTTTTTTTATTGCTATATTTGTAGTTTTACACTGTTTAAAAATGTTGTTTTGATTATCTTTAATGAAATTTCAAACAATAAAAAAACATTTATGAGATAATTGTTAGATTCTTAGCAATATTAAGAATCTAACAAGTATGTCATGATTGTTCTTTTTATTGTTAGAAATTTTATTATATTAAAGATAATCAAAACAACATTTTTAAATAGTGTAAAAGTAAAAATATAGCAATATATAAATATATAAAGAAATGGAGGTGGTATATATGAGATATTTGGTTTGATTAAAAATATTTCTTAGGAAAACACTTGACCAGTGAAAATTCTTATTTAATGGAAACTAAATGATCATAATCAATTATCTTTCTTGTATTTGGTATGAAGTAAAACTATTACAACATTTATGGGTGTTAATGAATTAAACGGTAAATTAAACGTTAAATGGTGAATTAAACAAAAACTAGATGCTACCATGTAGAGAAACTTACAAAATGATGAACTAAACTGAATTTAACAAAAACTTAAAAAAAATACTACGACAATTAGATAGTGCATAAATTAAATACTGCCATGTGGAATTATTTTTAAAAAGTGTTATTACTGTTATTTCATAAAAAATATTATACGCTACTATGTGAAATTTTCGTTTAAAAAAGTAGAACAAACTAAACGGAATAAAAAAGTATATGAATATGATGAGATTATACGAGTACGAGTAACGATCAGGCACACCGTAAAAATGTGATATGAGCAAAATGACGTCATTAGTATGAATTAGCTGAATGACAATTCATACTACTAGGATTACGTGGCTCTATATTCTCTGCATAATTGTGAATGTTTTATTGATTCAATTTTATCCTAGAGCTGTTCAATTAAGGGTCTCGTCTAATAAATGTCTTACAGTTTGATACCTCAACATGTTTTTGTCTCTTTTGATTTACTTTTCACACTACTGGTTTACAATATCATATCATATCATTTAATATAAAAATGAAAATTTTTCATAAATACTTTTTCCGTTTCATAATATTTGCTACTGATGTGATATGTTTGTAGAAAAATGTCACTATCAGTAGGAAGTATTATGGAACGGAGTAAGTAAGTTTTTCTACGTGATTGCATGACTTTTAATTACTTCCTCCTATTCAATTTATTTGTCTCATTTACCTTTTTTATACTTTGCGAGGTAACATTTTAACATATAATATCTTTAAGGAAATATTACCTAGAATAATATAATCTATTCGTGATTTTCCTATAATAATCTTACTTATTGATTAACCATGAATAATTTCAGCTTTAAGGGGTATTTTCTAGAGTAAACCCGGTGACCGGATGACTCGTTATAGCAAGTTTTATTTTTTAAAAAAAGATAAATTAAAATGAAATGTCGAAAAAAATATTTAAAAAATGTTCAAAAAAATTATGATTTTTTTTTATTATTTAGAATTTTTTATGTTTTCAAAATTTTTCTCTAATTTTAAATTAATTTTTAGTTAATTTTTTTGGTGAATTACCTACTATACTAGGTCATCGGGTTACCCAAGTTTACCTTAGGCAAATACCCACAAAGTTGGGATTATTCATGGTTAATAAATAGGTGGGATTATTGTATGAAAATCATACAAAGGTTGGATTATTGTAGGTAATTTTTCCTATCTTTAATTTGATAATATTTGCATTGAAAAAATGATTTTCATTATTAAAGTCAAATGTTCAAGAATATTTTATTACATTAAATATATAACTAATTAAAATCTTTATGAAAACTTAACATAAAAATTCATGATTTGGTAACAACATTGATTAGGTTATTAAATATTACAGTGTTGCATATCTTAAATAATAGAACTAATTGTGAATTACAGTCTTCATGTATATGGGTTTTGCGAATTACAGCCTTGATATATTTTTTTGGCGAATTACAGATACCATATTTAAATTTTGACTAGTATTTAGGCCATGTGACATGTTCCGTATAGATTTACCTTTAACCACCTATTTTCCCTTTGACTTTTCCTATTTCCTTTGTCTTAACTGATGTGGGTTAGTATTTAACCCAAGTAACTACGCACCTACCCAATTTATTATTTTGCTACCCAAGTATTTAATTTTTCCCCATTAACCCTCCCTGTTCTGTCACCAACTTCACCCTTTGCGAAAAATCACAGTGACTACATTCGCCATTGCTAAGCTTGAATAAAGGTAAATTCTCCTTCCTTCCTTCTTGTTTTATTAACTAAATGTTGCTTTATGGTGTTTGGTTATGCTTTAATGTCGACATTTAGGGCTATTTGGTTTGTAATTTCATGATTTTGAAGTTCTATTTTGCAATTAGAATGTTTAGGGTTTCTGTTGTTTAACTCTATACGTTTTTGAATGACGTCATTACAGATGACACTTTCCGATGATTCAGTTAAATTGAGGGTATTTCATGGGGGTAAGCTTTTTAAAGAAGGTGATAATGTTAGTTATGTTAATGGGTCTATACACAGTGGAATAGTTGCACCTATAGTTGATTACCGCTTTACCTATATGTATGGGATTGTGGGAAGGACACTGGGATTGATAATACCCTTTAAGCTTTCCTATAAAGAGGAAGGTAAAAGTCTCGAAGAGGGATAGAGACTAATAAAAGATGAAACAAAATCTTTATGTACTTTACGTACTTCAGATATTAAAACAGATTTTATTACATTATATGTGGTGATGGAAGAAGGGAGCCCACATAAGGGAACCACCAAAGACAAGCATCTTCCTAGAAGAAGCCCTAGGAATTTAACCCCATCCTCTAGTAGACCCGATATGAATAGTCAACCTTGTACTCCCTCTACAAAAAACCCCATACCTGATTGCCAGGTATTGGAGGTATTAAACATTCCCTCACTTGCTGTCTCTCAACCACCACCTAGATCTAAACCCAATCCATTCCGTTCTCATTCAGTCCCTATACAAAAACTTTCCATCAAAAGAAAGAAGACTCAAACACCACCTACATCCAAACCACCACCCCCTCCACCACCTGAACCTAAGACTACACCAAAAGTGAAGCATGCTGCTAAGAGAGGTGATACACCTCTAAAAAGGAAGTCTAAACCACCTTCCATCATCCCAACACCATAAAATTTTGTCCCACCTGATTCAGTACCCTCAACCATAACACCAGCGTCCAAACCTGTTGCTGACCCATCACCTCTTGTTGACCCATCACCTGCTGCTGACCCAACACCCTCACTAAACCCAGCACCAACATCTAAAGCACATCACACAGATCTGTTGCAACTCAATCCAGCACAGATTCATCACCCCCTCCACCTTAATCACCTGTACATGTTGTTAAGGATGATTGTAAACTAAAAAAACCAGAAATAAACCCAATAAACAAGTTGATAAGAAGAAGAAAATTCCATCAAAGGAAATGGGTAAGCAAAAGCTTAAGAACAAGCGCAAAGCAAGAAAATTGGTGTTTGAGGATGATTTATGTGATGATTCTGATATAGATCTTAAGGATGATGACTTTGATGATAGTGTAGATACAGATTTATTCTCTGAAAAGGTTAGAGGAATTTTTTTAGATGACATTAATAGGGCTACAGCAGGTGGGTGGTTTATTCATGTTGAGAAGGATGTGGGTAAGAAAGTTTCTAATGATGAGGAGCAAGATTATGCTTTTCATGAGCTATTACCAGAGAAAGTAGAGGAAGGACAAAAAAGGTATTTAGTGTTTAATGCTGAGACTAACTTTGGTACGAAAATTACTCTGAAGGCAGGTTTGATATTTCCAAATATTGAGATTCTTTGGGCAATAGTTCAACAACATGTTGTAGAGAATAAGTATGATTTTTTTTCTTTGCATAACAATAATACAAGACTTGATAAGTGTCCATGGAATAAGAAACGTTCAATGAGAAGTAGGTGTACATGTGACAAGCAAACTTGTAATTTTTTTATTCATGCTAACAAATTAAGGGAAGAACTTAAACAATGCAAATAAAGACTTGTAGGTTAGAACATCAATGTTGGAGTAAGCACCATACTAGGAACATTACTAGCAAATTTCTGGCAATAAGGTATCTTAAGGTGTGGAGAAGATATCAAGAGTGGGATATAGTCAAGGGCCCTCAGAATAAAGTGAAGGAAGATTATGGCATTGTTGTGAGTTATAAAAAATGCTGGTATGCTAGGGCTAGAGCCAAGATTATGCTTTTTTGGTGATAGTGCATATCAGTAAAAGAAGGTGTATGACCATGCAACAACTGTTTTGAAAAACAATCCAGGTAGCACAGCCTTGGTTGGGGTATTGACAGGTCTTAAAAGGCCTATGCTCAAGAAAATGTTCATGTGTTTGAAGCATGTTTTGGATGGTTTTTTAGCTGGTTGTAGATCAAGCATAGAGTTAGATGGTTGTCACTTGACTGGTGCTTACCCTGGTATTTGAATAACAGTTGTGGGTAAGGATGAAAATAACAATATATACCCACTAGCATGGGCTGTAGTGGATGTTTAAGAGTATTAAACTTGGGCTTGGTTTTTGACACAATTGAAGGATGCTTTGGGTACAAATACAGGTAAAGGGTATACTTTCATGTCAATTAGACAAATGGGTCTTATCAAGGCATTGGATGACATTGTACCAGAGGCTTCATCAAGGTACTATTGGAGACACCTTTGGAGCAACTTCAAGCAGAGGTGGAGTGGTGAAGCTTTCAAATTTGTGTTAAGGGCTGCAGCAAAGGCTACAACACATGTAACATTTTGCTTTCAATATGATTTAATGTCTTTTAATTCACTTTTAATAACATTTTCTTTTTTTTTTTTGTGGTGTTAGAATGAATTCGAAGAAAAGATGAATAAGCTGAAAAAGCTAAGCAATGAAGTACATGACTACATGGCCTCCATACCTCCAAGTGCTTGGAGTAGACATGCTTTTGACACTAACTGCAAATCAAACATGTTGGTGAACAACATGTGTGAGTCTTTCAACCATGTTCTAAAGCCTGCAAGAGATAAGCCTATCCTAAGACACATGGAAAGGATGCGAAGGTATATAATGCAGAGGAATCACAGCAAGAGAGAGGGTGTTTTGGCTTTGGAGGGTGGGTTCAAAGTTCAACATAGGTAAAAGATCTTAGTATATGTATATGTAACTATGCTTATGTAAAT
>CM033460.1:6022337-6212337 GCA_019425755.1 Amaranthus cruentus | reverse complement strand
AGCATTGATGTCTTAAATCTTCCTCTTTACGTATAAGAAAAGCAATACCAAGTTGGAACTTATTGATTTGAATCACCTTTTATTAATTTTATGAAGTTTGAGTTTTGTTGAGATTATGGATAGTTTTTTGAATAAATTCATGTTTTGTAATACATTTTTTGTTAAGTATTTTTAAATTATTTATTTATATATAATATAGATGAAGTAATATTTCTATATGGCAATCTCTTAGCAATTTGCAGATGTTGAACACATTTAATTGAACATCTTTGTAACATCCTATAATTACTATTTTATTTTAGTAAATCATGATAGTTAAACTAATCTCTTTAATTATCACAATTATCCCTTTGTTCAAGAACAACGGTGATGCACAAGAATGCGGGAACTATAGGGGTATCAAACTCCTAAGCCACACTATGAAACTTTGGGAAAGAGTTGTTGAGAAAAGGATTAGACGAGAGACGGTGATTAGAGAGAACCAGTTTAGTTTCATGCCAGGAAGATCAACTACCGAGGGGATTCATATTTTGAGGAGATTGATGGAAAAGTATAGAGAGTGAAAGAAGGATTTGCATCTCGTGTTCATCGACCTGGAGAAAGCGTATGATAGCATACCATGATGCATCGTTTGGGATAGCCTCAAGAATAGAGGTATTTCATCAAGGTACATTGAGGTTATACAGGACATGTATGACAGAGTTTCGATTAACATTCAGACACCGGTGGGGTTAACAGAGACTTTCAGTATTAGAGTGGGCCTACATCAGGGATCAGCACTTAGTCCTTTCATCTTTGCGGTCATTATGGATGAAATATCAAAATCCATCTGGGAAACGGTACCATGGTGTATGCTTTTCGTCGACGATATCGTTTTGGCCGCATAAACTAAGGAGGAGGCTAATAGTAAATTGGAAGAATGGAGGGAAGCCTTGGAGGGTAAGGAGATGCGCATAAGCCGTTCGAAGACAGAATACATGCGATGTGACTTCAGTGGGACAAAATCGTTAGGGGAGCCAGAGGTGTCCATCGGGGGAGAAGTAGTTACATGTACGTCCAAGTTCAAATATTTGTGTTCAGTTATTCAGAGTAATAGGGAGATTGATGGTGACGTTACTAGCCGTATACAGATAGGATGGCTTAAGTGGAGAGCAGCGACTAGGGGTGCTTTGTGATAAAAGATTCCCTAGTAGACTAAAGGGTAAATTTTATCGCGTTGCATTTAGGCCGGCTTTGTTATACGGGACAAAATGTTGGCCTGTAAAGAAGCTTTTCGAACATAGGATGGATGTAACAGAGAAGCGCATGCTGAGATGGATGTGTGGTAAGACTATGAAGGACAGGATAAGAAATCAGGAGTTTAGGGTGAAGTTAGGAGTTGCACCTCTCTCTGCAAAGATGCAGGAGAACAGGCTGAGATGGTTTGGGCATGTGCAGAGAAGCACGCATGACGCCCGAGTAAGAAGCATCGAGCGCACCATAGTGGAGGGCAAGAGAAGCCGAAGAAGACCTAGGAGGACGTGGGAAAAGCAGATTAAAAGCCACCTACACGAACTTCACCTCTCTAAGGACCTGACCTGGAATAGGGCCAAATGGCGGCGCCTTATCCACGTCGTAGATTACTAGACTTGTCTGTTTCTGTTCTTTGCCTATCGTCATCACTCTTTACTGTGATACCCCAGATTTAACTTGAAAAGGGATTGATAGACTACTCATATTAACAAGGTGCATCTTCTTTTCATGGGAGCCCATTTCCTAAGAACTCCACAGTTAAGCGTGCTTGGTGGGGAGTAATCTTAGGATGGGTGACCTCCAGGAAGTTTTCTTGGGTGCGCACGAGTGAGGCCAAAGTGTGCTGGAAAGACTTGTGTTGGTCTATGGGGCCAGTCTACAGTCTACATGAGTAGTCACCGGTGGTCCGTGTGGCCGGGGTGTTACATTTACCGCCTCTCTTACTTGTATCGTTTACTTTTTTATCTATAGGTATCCTTTTAGTTGTGTAAGTCACTTATTATGCTTGCGGTTAGTTGATTCCTATGCTTGGCTAACGTGGGTGCAAGATGCAGGTTTTCGGAAATTTGCAGGTTCCTATCTTTGAAGACCCTTTTTGAGCCGAAGGACTCTTTTGACCGCCCTCTCTTTATGGGTATGATACGTCGTCGATCTTCCTTTCCCAGACCCTGACCATAGATTTATCTATGTGCGGGAACACTGGGTATGATGATGATGATGATGATGATGATGATGATGATAATTCAACTAATGATTAATACTCCCTCCTATTCACCCAAGTTGTCCCATTTCCTTTTATGGGAATTCACTCAAGTTGTCCCATTTTCTTTTTTGTCTATCTTTTTTTTACCTAAATACCCCAACTTTTCCAATTCCCAATACACAACTACCACCTTTACAATTAATTTAATCAATTAAAATACCCCACTACCACCTTTTTGGTAGACCACATCCCACTCTTAATATCCATGCCCAACTCAAATGGGACAACTTGGGTGAATAGGAGGGAGTATTGATTTTTATTTACACGAAATTATGCATTTTCTTTATTAATAACTAGGATAGAAACCCGTGCAATGCACGAATTTTTAAATACATTTATATCTTAATGAAATTTTAGACGAACGAACATCTTTGATTATTGATGTTTTATAGAAGAACATCTTACATTATGTTTGGTTGATCTATACTCACCCACTGCAGGGTTAACTCTAAATTTTGCGAAAAAAAATGATTTTCCTAACACACAGGATTAAAAATGAGTTAACATTGTAAATTTTCCCATTGAAGCCATTATAGATGTTCCCTTTTCGTCCACCAGGATTAAGTGAATAGATGTGGTCACATCTCTCTCCTTATACTCCTACATATGTATGACCTTTGCATTAATTTTCCATGTCACCCTATCACTCTGTATTTCCTGAATGTAATTTAAGCTCACGATTATAATTGAAAATATTTTTCACCAACACTGAAGCTTGAGAAAAAAGAAATGATATGAGCAAATAATTAAATTGGTCAAATGGTGTATTTATATTGTAGTTCATGCAATTGTATTGAAAGACAATTTTTATTTTTGTCAACTTATAAAATTGACTGAATTGAAATTTCTTCGATAAATATTCCTGCCATTAATATAAATCATACTTTTTATTATGAATTGAAATTCCTGCAATTATTACTCCTGCCATTATTATGAATCCAACGTTTTATTTTTGTAAAAGAATAAAATTGACTGAATTGAAAATCCTGTAATTAATGTTCCTGCCATTAATATTTATATCATTAATATAAATCCAAATTTTTATATTTGTAAAGAATAAACTTGACTGAATTGAAATTCCTGCAATTATTCCTGCCATTAATATGAATGCAACATTTTATTTCCGTAAATGACTAAAATTGACTGAATTGTAAATCATTTAATTAATACTCCTGCCATAAATACTCTTATAATGCTGGCCAATAAAATAATTACAAATGACACTCTCATATTCACTCTAATTTTCTATACTATACATCAAAATTAATATAGTGTATGATATTTAGTATATTATTTAGTATTCACGAAAATCATGGAAAATCCCTGCCATATAATAATCATGTTGTTTTAAATAATCCTGCTGATTTTATGCCATATAATAATCATGCCGTTTTAAGTAATCCTGCCGTTTTAAAATTGAAGAAATTTTGTCTCAGTTGTCAAAATCTCTGGTCATAAATATAAATAAAATAATCACTATACTATTATTGTCATAAATAAAATAATTACTGGTCAAAATCCCTGATATCATTGTTATTATTGCCATCTATTAAAAGAATTACTATACTGCACTCCTGCCTATAAATTCCTGCCATAAACAATCCTGCCATAAATATTGGCCAATAGAATAATTACAAATGGCACTCTATCCTTCACTCACATTTTTCTTCACTATACATTAAAATTAATATAGTGTATGATGATTGACACTAAAAGGAATGGACATATATAGCCAATAATTTCATCTACTTCATAATTTAGTGCGCTGGTAAATATCATACTAAACAGTAGTGTACTAAAGATTAAGAAACAAATGAAAAGTAGAATTTTGAATTGACTTAAATTAGAGAATGAAACATTTATATGTGCTCCGATTTTAATCGATTTTACTAGATAAGTAAATTTTAATTTATATTTATATATAATTTTTAGATTTTTAATTCAATTCACCACTAATATTCAATAGTTTATGTGTTCAAAATATTATTATTTATTATTACCTACTCAGTGTAATTTTAATGTATATTCTGCTACTCGTTTTAATCATCAATAAATAATAACAATATTATTTGGGCATTAAAAATTTAAGGAAAATTTGCTCAAATTAATCCCAAGTATCACCCGTTGGCAAAAAATAATCTCAACTATCAATTATTTTTTAATAATCCCAACTATTCTCATAATTTTGTTGAAAACATACCCACCCACTTGTTACCGGTTGAGACAAGTAAGTTTTTCACTCTTTTTTTTTTTACTTAACTGTTCAAAATTAACCCTTCCCCTTCATTTATTAATCAAAAAAGAAAGAAAAAAGTAGAAAAGTTACCTGTTGAACATTTAGTGTTTTCACCTTATACTATTTTTAATGGTCATCACAAAACAAGTTCACTAATTTATGTATTCCTTTTCAAGATAAATTTCTAGCATCCAATTTAAGAGGTTGTTGAACATTTAGTGTTTAATAATCATAGTATATAATCACACATTACTACAAATACTAGTGGGACAATATGTATTAAAATACAAATTCCTTTGAGTTGATTGCATTGGATTCCCTTACTTATTCTATATTGATTTTCGAGTTACAAAGGAATAATTATTGAGAGGAATAATGCTCATGAATATCTTGTTAATGATATTGATTGGAGGCCATTAATATGAAGGAATAATGCTTATGAATACCTTGTTAATGGTATTAAATGGAGGCCATTAATATTGGTCATCAATCGATGATTGAATGTGCCATGACCCTTAGCTATACTTGGAGTTGTATAAATAGGGGTTTGGGGAAGAGTGAAAAATACACTTAATTTTCTGAATTCTCATTCTTGTTCTTTCTCTTTCACTTGTGTTCTTTCAAGAGAGCAAATTAACTTTGGTTAGAACTTCAAAATCTTATAATTAATCAATCACTTGTTGTTAAGTGACATACCCTAAGTACTAAGCGTGTGTTGTATTGTTTGTATCTCGTTGTGAATTTCCAAGTCAAAACGCAAGTACCTTTGTGGGGGAAAAATCACAAAAGGAAAGTGATTACACGCCTACAACAAATATCAAGTTTCCGGGGTAACGATTGTCGTTACAAAGATAGCTTTCAAGTTTATTTAGTGTAATTTGTAATTTTATTTTAGCCATCAACAAAGGGAAAAATACAAATTTCCAATTGTAACTTGTATTTTGCATTATTAGTTTGTAATAATCTTTTGTCATATTCTTCTTCGGGATAGCAAGCATCAAAGAACTTACTTATAATTTAACTAAGTTGGATAAGTTTATTGGTGTCAATTTTCGACGTTGGCAAAAGAAGATGATGATCCTCCTAACTACTTTGAACGTGGCTTACTTGATAATTACCCCCAAACCGAAGCAGGTAGAAAATGAAACTCTTGAGCATTCAAGGAAAAGAGGTAAATAGGAAAATGATGATTTCATTTGCCGGGGACATATTCTAAATGGAATGCAAGATTCACTTTCTGACATCTACCAATACCATAAGTCTGCTAATAAGGAATTATTGAAGACCTTGGAGAATAAATACATGGCGGAGGATGCTAGCTCCAAGAAGTTTCTTGTAACTAATTTCAATTCTTATAACATGGTTGAAAATCGCCCATAATTGATCAATTCCATGAATTACAAAGAATGCATGCTAATATGAAATTATATAAAATTGAAATTGATGAAGTATTTTTTTGTTTCTAGTATTATAGACAAGTTGCCTCCCTCTTGAAGGGATGTTAGACATGCTTTAAAGCATAAAAGATAAAAGAGAGGAGATTACACTCGATCTTAGACAACACATAGTTGTTGAGTCTAGCATAAGGATTCAAGAGAATCGAAAGGATGAAATTCCTAATGTTGGTACCATAAACATTGTTGCGGAGGGGAAACCATCCTGTTCCTATGAGAAAAGAAAGAAAAGTGCATCTTTCAAGGGGAAAGCCACTAAATCTAATGCCGGTAAAAAGGCATGGTTGGAATGTAGCAAGCCCGGACACCAATAGACAAATTGCTTTGTTTTCAAGAACAAGTAAAAGAAGGCAAAGGGTAGTCAAGCTTCTACAAGCAAGGACCCTCCTAATCAAGGATGATACTTTGTCTTGGTGGATCGATTCTGGGGCTTCGAGACATATATGTAATTCTACAAAATGGTTCAAAACCTTACATAAGGTAGTTGATGGGGAGCATCTCTTTATGGGAAATAACGTACCTATCATGGTCCAAGGCAACGGACATGGTGAGCTATTGTTCACTTCGGGGAATCTCTTGGTTTTAATAGATGTTTACTATGCACCCAAAACTAGTAGAAATCTTGTCTCAGAATCGATCTTGAATTGATTGGGCAACAAATTAGTATTTGCCGATCTGTGTATTATCTCTAAGAAAAACTTGTTTGTAGGAAGTGCTTAACTTTGTAATAGTCTTTTTAAATTGTCTTTGGATAATGTTTCACATGTTTTGCGTTAGGAAAAGGAAGATTTGCATTATCTGTGGCATGTTAGACTAGGACATGTCAATTTCGATAAAATTGCTTTTACGTCTAAACATGATTGGATTCCTATGTGCACTAAAATGTCTAGAGATTGCATAACATGCATGTTAAATAAGATCACATCATTGAATGGCAATAAGAAGAGTATTAAGATACTTGTTGCTTACCAAGGATTATGGTATTGCGTGTAGAGGTGAACCTTTTATTTTGGAAGGTTATTCTGATGCTAGTCGGATCACTAATGAAGATGATAATTCTTCTACAAGTGGTTGGGTTCTTATTTATGGGGAAGGTGCCATCTCATAGTCCTCTAAGAAACAAACATATATAGCTGATTCTACTATGTCAGCAGAGTTCATAGCTCTTGCTTAAGCATCTCGTGAAGTTGAATGGTTAAGGAATCTTATGTTTGAGATACCTTTGTTACCTAAGCCAATTTCACATGTGGTGATTCATGCGAAAGGCATGACGACTTTAGGTAGGGCTTATATTCAAGTGTATAATGGTAAGTCTCGTCATATTACTCTCAGGCACAGCCTAGTGCAAGGACTTATCACTAATGGGGTCATAAACTTTGACTATGTGAATACTAAGTTCAATGTGGTTGATTCTTTTACTAAAGCCATGAGTAGGGATTCAATTGAACAAGCGTCAATTGCAACCGGATTATGTCAATAATATCATTTGAAAAAGCCCAATTCACACATGAGTAACAACATGTCTTGAATTCAATGTGGGAAGTTTCCTTTTGATTTTTGTGAGCAATAAGTTCTAGTGACCCATCGTTGCTTTGGACCATGATAAACGAGGTAGTCATTCATTGAAAGTTCTAAAGATTAAGGATTGAAGAGTTCTTGGTGTTATATCCGTTTCACAGGGATATGTTTTATACGTTGTGAGAACCTACCTTTATAAGTTTGAAGTGTGGCCGCTTCAAGTAGTCAATATTGGGATACCGACTATGATGAACTTATGAATAAGATACGGACACGACCTTATAATGTGTTAGGTTAATGATATTAAGTTATTGATTTTGTGTGTACTTCATCTTCAAGTGATACGAAGGGTCATTTGATTCAAATCCGAATGGAGATCAATTCTGGCTCGATCACTTGTGAAGTATGTTGTACTAGTGTTTGATAAAATGGAATTATGAAATTCTTTTTGTAATTGAGAAATGGGCTTATTATACTCTAAATGGGGAAGTATTGTTGAACATTTAGTATCTAATTATCATAAGTATATAATCACCTAGTACAACAAATAGTAGTGGGACAATATTTATTAGAATACAAGGTCAATTGAGTTGATTGAATTGGATTCCCTTACTTATTCCATATTGATTTTGGAGTTACAAAAGAGTAATTGTTGGGAGGAATAATGCTCATGAATACCTTTTTAGTGTTATTGATTGCAGACCATTAATATGGAGGAATAATGCTCATGAATATCTTGTTAATAGTATTAATTGGAGGCCCTTAATGGTCTTCAATTGTTGATTAAATGTGTCATGACCCGTAGCTATACTTGGAGTAGTATATATAGGGGCTTGGGGAAGAGTGAAAAACACACATAATTTTCTGAATTCTCATTCTTGTTCTTTCTCTTTCACTTATGTTCTTTCAAGAGAGTAATTAACTTTTGTTATAACTTCCAAATCTTATAATTCATCAAGCACTTGTTGTTAAGTGACATACCCTAAGTATTAAGGGTACTGTGTTGTGTTGTTTGTATATCATTTTAAATTTCCAAGTCAAAACCCAAGTACCTTTATATGGGAAATATCACAAAAGAAAAGTGATTACACGCCTACAAGTATCAAGTTTTCGAGTAATGGTTAGCTGTCGTTACAAAGATAATCTTAAAGTTTATTTAGTGTAATTTGTAAGTTTATTTTAACCATCAATAAAGGGAATTATAAAAATTCCCAATTGTAATTTGTATTTTGTTGTAATAGAGGTAATATCCAATCATACTACTATTCAACTATAACACTATGCAAGATAATATCATTAGCACTTTAAATAAGTATTATTATGTATTATGATTACACTTGGTATAAATTTGCTAATACTTAATTGATAATTATCATTTATTATCAAGAAGTGGTGAAAGATTCTATATCACTATGCATGATAATATCATTAGCGCTTTAATTATGTATTATTATGTATAATGATTACATTTAGTATAAATTTAACAGGTGATCTCTTGAGAGACCGTCTTTTGTAAAGACGACTCTCAAAAGTCCAGCCCAAATCTATATTTAGAGTTGTAACAATATATATTTAGAATTGGACTGGGCTTTTTTGAGCCGTCTTTACAAAAGACGGTCTCAAGTAAGAATTTGTGTAAATTTAATGTTTAATTGATAATTATCATGCACAATCAGGAATTTGAGAAAGATTCTATATGATGAGGAATTTGTTGAATTTTGTAAAAGGTCCTCCCTGATATTAACCAAAACAATTTTTAAAAAACAAAAGTGAACCTACACCTGTCTATGACACATGTATAGTCCTTGTATATATTAATAATAATTGTTATGAACAAGTAACGTTAGTAAAGCTCAAAAGAATGTATTTAGATAGTGTGAAAACAACCATTAATAAAAATCTGAGAGTATTTTACAAAAATAATAAAACAAACTAAACTTCTTAAAGATAATTGTGACTTGTGAGTAGTAATCAAAGTCACATGTTCATCAAGTGGTCCTTGATTGTAATTTACAATTAATTAATTAATTAATTAATTAATGATATCATCTCATAGCTTAATGAAAATGACATCATTGCTTAGCTAATCTATTACGCCAGCATTTGAACGAGAAAAGGATGACAAATTAGTAGATTAATGATTGTTTATTGTCCAAAATTGTTACATTTGTGAGCCAATTATTTTGTCCTATTTATTTTTGGCATAAAATTTAAGATAAGGTAAGATGGTTTAATTATTAGGATGTTTATTTAGAAATAAGAGAAATAATACAAAAAAGTCAAAGTGGTGAGATAATGTCTAAAAATATAAATGAGGCAAAATCATTAAAATAGACAAAAATAAAAAATAAAGCAAATTAAGTGGAAACCAGAAATACTTCTCTTATTTATTGTTCAATTCTTTTTAACCCATTTGCGTATGAGTATGGATTAAGTTGGGTACAATGAGTTAAAATGGTTGAGTCATTGAATCATTTACATTTAAGAGAAAAAATTATAAAGAATAATGAAAGTCATGGGGTCTTATCCTAAAATAAAAATGGAATAGTTATTGAGCATACTAAAATATAAAAAGAGTAAATCTGAGAGGTTGGAAAAATATTAAAGGTCAAAAATCAAATTTTTTTGTTTAACGAGTTACTTACCCAACATTGCTGAGTCAATTTTTGTCTATTCATATTAAATTATTTAAATATTTTCAGTTAGTAAACATCTTTTAATGCTTTATACTAATTAAGTGGTTAAATATATAAAGATTTTCAGGATTCAAGTTTGTTAAACTGAAATATTTATCAATTCTTTCATTTTTTAAAGTACAGATATAATGATAACATTTCAAATTACAAAATTTTAAATAACGCAATGTTCTAAAACATAACAAAGTTCCAAATCAAAAACCAAATACACTTAATAATTTATATAAAAATTTCATTAGAAAAATATATGTAAAAGGGTTTCTAGGTCTGATCAGAATCGATTTTTTGGTCTTAAAAAGTGTCGATTAAGACCCCGGCCTCTAGGATCATATACACAAATGCGACCCAAATTCTTATAGGTTAAATATAGATGGATCCAGACCTTTAAATTAAATTCGTTTTCAGGTCTAAAATTGAAGCGTCCAAAAAAAATGTTCATCCCTATTTGAGGGGAAATATTGAGAAAAATATAAAAGTCAAACTATATATAAAACAAAGGTATGTAAAGGTAAATTTAAAAAGGACAATGAAGGATAAAAAAATTATATTGATATAAAGAAGATGAATGATGAAAAAAAAAGATTATTAACCTTATTTTGAGGGAGATTGAGGTAAACATGCGGGGACTTTTTTCTATTTCATATTTACCATCATTTTACGACTATTTCTTATCTTTTACGTCAATAATTATTTTATAACTTTCTATACTATAATAATGTAATTTTAGTTTGACTTTTACCTCTCTTAAAATAATTATCCTCAATATAAGAATGTCCTTAATGATAAATGATAATACATCTCAATTAAAAGAATAGTAGGGCATAAACAAAATAGCCATCTTTATAATACAAACATCATTTGAATAGGTTGTTGGGTGAGCTTTCTATACAACACAACTCTTCCACCACATTAGAATGCAGAAACTTTTAATCCATCATCTTGATTTATAAATTACCATAATAGAAAAATAAATACTATTTTCTTCATTCTGATTTACATCGCAAAAATAACACTATTCATTCATCATCATTAATTTGTGATTTATCTCAATGTAAAGATCATAATATCAATTTCTTACAATTTTTTATTACACGTAATTAGAATTATTAATAATTGAATTAGTACATCGAATTGTGTTAAAAGGCAAATATTACAAGTATTTTAAAACAAAGGAAGTAATAAAGTAAACAAAACAATACTTCAAAAAAAAGTAAACAAAAAAAAAATGTAAATTAAAATTCTAACACCCTCATCTCCTGTCAAAACCATATAATTTTTTTTTAAAAAAATTATCCCATCTATCAAAAAATAAATGGCTGACGCGTTTTATACTGTCAAGCGAACTTGGCCATTATGATTAGCCTAGCCCCAGGACAATTAGCCATCACAGACATACGACTAACTTCTCCCAAAATTTAAAGCAAAAAGTACCAGCATTAAAATCTTTTTGAAACATTTTTAAAATCTTATTCAATTTTATTTTAATCGAAAATCTCTAAATTCCACCTAAAGTTTGAAAATGGGACCACAAATAATTTAAATTATTAAAATCATTTAACTTAATAAATAATATTAAAATTTAAAATTAAATCTAACTTATTCATAATAATGATTATTAAGAAAATAAATACTCAATCCATTGTTCTTAAATAAAATTTACAAACTATAGTGTCAAACTTTGACTATAATTTCTCATCGATCTATATAAAAAAATATAAAATCTTGTGAGAAACAGTCTCTTTGAGAGACCATTTTAATTTGGTCAGCTCATCATCTTTTAGTAGTATTAAGCATAAATGGGTTGGGTTTGAGTAATGTCTCTCAGTAGACCACCTAATAAAAAAAAATTCTTGTGGAATTGATAGATTCGTTTTAATACTTTCTCTGTTCTGAAGTATTTGTTAAATAACGATTCTTGACCCAATTCATCGTTCAAGCTTATTTTATACACAAATTTTTGTGAGAGACCATTTCTTATTTGGTTGGCCCATAATAAAAATGTGAAGTAATAGTAGAAAATAAGCTTTGATGGACTGGGCCTGAGAGACGTCTCTCAGAGAGATGGTCTCTCAGGAGACTAGCTGTATTTTATATATTGCGGCTAATGTGTAAGAAAATATATAGTCAAGTGGGATTTTGTATCGATCGTCTAAACGCATATTTTCATAATATTAATTTTTTATGCTTTTTATATGCGTATAATTTAATACATAAATGATCAAAATAACACATTGGATTGCATGAAAAATCAAATGTAGCAAGTATGATGGACGGAGAAAGCGTATACTTTTTAAATAGGAGTATAAACTTTTTTGAATTTTTAAAATCTTACAATTAAAATTATTTTACTTTTAAGTTTGAATTGAGATTCGGGAAAAAAGTGATTGGGAAGAAGAAATAAAAACTTGAGAGAGTATATTGAAAATTAGTCAAAAATAATCGAAACTATGACACAGAGGGGCAAAATAATTCATAGTATTAATTAACACAAACTAACTCATACTATTAGAATAACCTTTTCATAATAATATGTAGTTTATTTATATTTTTTTCAAAGTGCTATTAACATTTTTAGAAGGTCTCTTGAGAGACCGTCTATGGAAAAAACCGCTTTCTTAATAGCCCAATTCAATGGCTGACATGACTATTTAGTTTTTCATTTAACAAATGGACTAGCTCATATTTACCCGTCTATGCTATAGACGGTCTATAGCAAGAATTTGTGTAGCATTTTTGACTAAACTTGAAAACGTGATTTGAACCTAAGTAACTGGCCCAAAAATGTGTTTGTTAGAGCCGTTCAAAACAGACGCGATGATCCGATAGACACCCGACTATATAATCGAATCCCATTTGACCCGACTTAAAAATGGATCTACAATTATGTAAAAACCAATGTGAACACAAAACCCGATTTTGAAACGACCCGAAACACTTGATCCGAAATCAACCCGATGACCCTAATGAACACCTCTAGTCTTTTCCATCATATCAAACTAGCATGACCCAAACCAAAGTTGCATCAGAACCAGTTTATAGCCAAAAACATATAATTAAACCTTCTTTCAGTCGATTGTTATAACAGACATACGTTAACCAAGATTACACAAACCTAGTAAATGATTATACCAAGTCATATTCAACCCAAATAATTATGTATTAATCTGAAATCAATAAGGATGTTTAGGATTATCCCAAGTCATACCAAGTCGATTGTTCTTCTGTGCTTCAAAAGAATGGATGTTTAGGCTTAGAAATTTGATTGAGAGGATTAGATTTGGAACTATGGAGGGAATTAGGTGTGAAATTATGGAGTAAATTAATTGAAAATTAGTTGTATACACAATTAATGGGGATGTAGGAATTAAAGACTATATAAGAACAAAAAAACGGAAAAAGAAATTAAAATCAATTTTACCTGTTATATGTAACATACCTGAATTTCCGACCCTCTAAACGAAACCAAATCCGTAAGGAAACGGAGGAAATTTGAGTGAAAATTAAATATAGAAAAAAATAAAGAAAAGGAAAAGAAAGGGTTAAGTTTGATTGATTTAACTAAAGGAGTAGGAAAACACCCAAGCTAAATTGTGCGTAAATTTCAACAGCATCTGCCCTGAAATTGGACGCACCAAAAGAAATAAATAAGCAATGAAACATAATAAAGAAGAGGTACATCCTTGTAACAAAATCCACGACAGAAAGATCATCGCCAAATTATCTATCGACATGCCACTACAAAAAAAGTTGCATCCTCCCACGCTTAAAACTGTTATTGCCCACGCTTATATGTGAGGTTAAAGTAATTCCCCACACTTAATTAAGTGTGGGGTAATTTTTCCCACGCTTATTAAGCGTGGGGAAATGCACATTCAGACATGCTTATAAGCGTGAGGAAATGCACTTTCGGCCTCACATATAAGCTTGGGGACATTGCCCTCACTTATAAGCGTGGAGACATTGCCCTCACTTATAAGGGTGGGGAAATTAAGTAAATTTCTAATGATTTATAAAATGTTTTTCCACACTTATAAGTGTTGGTAATATATGTAAATGGTAACTGCTTTTAAAACTAATTTTGACAGGAAATTTTATACTACTATTTTCTATTATAGTAATAATAATAATAATATAATAATATTATTAATAATTATTATATTAATAAATTGAAAAAAAACAGGGTAAAAATCAATAATGCAATGCATATGTTTTCCTTTCGAAACATAAATATTATATATTGTCTTTGATTACTACATCAAGTTACAACTTTTGTCAACCTTAACAAACAGAATATCTAATAATCTAATAAACAAAATATCATTGTCATGATATTAAAATATAAAACTAAAGTTATAAAATATCCATTAAAGAATCATTCATTGCCTAAAATTCTATGTTCTATTCATTTGTAGATCATTTGCTGTTTTTCTCACTTGACTTGCGCACTTCACTTGTAGCAATTGAGTTTTGTTGCATAATAAATCTAAACCCTAGTGTAGTAAGGTATCCTATACACCAGTAGTATTCAATTTATACAGAAGTATAGATACCAGCCAAAGCTAGCACAATAAAGCTAATTCTTAAGTATAATTAAAGCTAAATTAAAAACACATGAGAGAAGAAAACCTGAAGAAGTAGATAGGAGGTGCACCAGAAGAAAAATAACGAGAATTTACATTCTATCAAAGACAACAAAATAATCCTATGAATCACATTATATTATGTTCAAAATTAACAATCCTAAAAGCCTCCAACAACTTCGATAAACACAACATATATAATTTAAAGTGGTGTATACCATTACTAGTGTATTTAAACATCTATTTCAAAGAATTCAAACAAAAGCAACAATAGTACAACAATATGCTGCTACATAATGTCGAATGGCTCCCGCCTAAGAACATCAAAATGCTTAAAGATGGCTATATCACTTATCATAATTCCTTGCTTAACCATTATGATAAAAATATATATATATATATATATCAATTTTGAAAAGTGAAACCCTACCAATGTTAGCAATTAACAACTTATGTATCTAGTTATTGTCACTTAGCAAAGCAATCTGTGTGTATATTAGATTTTTTTGCTTAACACTCTTAATTTACCATAAAAACAAAACTTTCGTTTATGCTAATTAGAACTTAAGCAACTATCATATTGTAATTTTTGGAGGGATTAAATTATGTGGTAATATCAAAACCCACAACAAAACCCATATTCCCTTAACCCCATAAAAAAAAAAGAGATGATAAAATTCACAACAAAACCCATATTCCCTTAACCCATGCTAATTTTAGTATGGAACGAATGTATACACAAGGTTTTTGAATTTAAACAGATGCACACTCAACAACTAGACTCAAAAAGTAGTACTTCATATTTTCAAACAAAAAACCCTAAAATCAATTCTACAGAACGAATTAAATGGAATCAATTCTTTATTTTCTATTAAGGCATCATATTTTTGAAATCAAACAATTATTCTTCAATCAAATGCACGATTCCACAATTAAAATAAATAAATAACTTGAATTGCAATGAAAAAGAGATGATAAAGAGAATGGAGATAACTTTGTTGACATGCAATTCGCCCCTAACAATGACCTCAAAATGGCAAATAAGAACAACTTTAAAGAACGGGAAGAGTATAATGCTTACAATTCAATACACCCTTGTATTCTTATTTGTCCCATTTTTCATTTGATATTATTTATCAATCACTCTTGTTTGTATTTTATTCTTAATCTTTAAGCAAAACCATGGTTAAATGAAATCTTATTTGATTCTTATTATAAAATTTTTAATCAAATTTTTATACTTTCTTTTATACATAACTAGTATATGTCCCGTGCAATGCATGAATATGTTAGTTTATTAAGTTATGTAAAAAACTTATTACGTATAATTGTTTATTTTTCAAAACTAACCATTATATTGATCAAAATTATATATTACTAACTAAAATGATTATAAGTAAAATAATTCTATTTTACTGATTAAAATAATATTTACTTGTAAAAAATAATTATCGTGCAAACATTATATCAAACTTCTCTCTATGAAATGAATATACAGTATACTCATACACAAACAATTTATCGATGGCATCCTCAAAATTTATACTTTTATAATTTTCCTTATCATAATTATCCTTGTAAAATTATTCTAAATAAGATTTTAGTTATTATTTTGTAAATATTGAAGTTAGCTTAATAATTAAGTTGAAAATTTTTTGACGTTACATAATTTAAGAGTTTTTAATTATAACGTTATTTATAGTTAACAACTATTTTATATTCTAATTATTTTTGTATCGTAATAAATAAGATTAATTAATAGTATAGTCATTTAATTTACTAAAATGAAAGCTACCCAAAATATTTTTTTTCTTAAAAACGTGTATTTTAAAAATTAAAGGTTTTATAATTTACTTTCTTCTTACTATTATTATTCGTTAAGAAATAAAATTTAATTAAAACTTAAAGTTTTCATATTTAACTACTTAAAATTTAGGAGGGAAAACATTATGTATAAAAGTGACATGTGTCATATTCTTTTATTGTTTTAGTAGAATGTATGATTGAAAATATTTTAAGGCTGAACTAATATGTCAGTAAATATACAATGAAAAATTAGACAAATAAAAAGAATGAAAAGGAGTATCAATAATAATTTTGCATTAACGCATTTATCTTATATATGTAATTGTCTTGTCAATCGTTATACCTCCCCAGATAAGGGACAAATTTAAGGTAATCACGTAGAAACTAATGAAGTTGTCCTATGTTAGAAAATCTTCATGGAATTCAATGTGAATGAAATTTAAGGAAGCCTCACACCAAAATGGACTAATTAAGAATTTACCAGTCTACAACAAGATGGCCCTTTTCCTAAACTGGAAATCACTAATATTTGTATTGTCTTTTGGTTTTTGCATTGACATCTTAAGCCATTCACACTGGATGATCTCACCGTGAGTTGCACCCCATAAATGTCATTAATACAAATTAAGAGTATAAATGAAGACACCCACGGTCTACAAATAGGTTACAAATTTGATGATGATGACTCAAAAGAAAATATGTCGCAAATGCGACGTTTTTTAGATTACAAGAGCAGAAAAGTTCAATACAAGATACACAAATCAAGAGGAGATGTGCTGCTGCATAGTGCATGCTACTGATATTGTTGTACTCAAGTATACAATACGAATCGTTTTTAGGTACACAGAATGTAAAATTTGGACGATCCTACACAAACTTATCTTATTGGTTTTCCTTAAATGTACTTTCTATACAACCTCGGTACAAATCATATAAGAAAAGAATGCAAAATATTACTAACATTATATGAATCAGAAAAAGAATGCAATATAAAAAATGTGTGTAAAGAATGCACACCAAATTTATGGATCTGAGAAGACAAACTCTCTAATCTGATCATTCGAAAAAACTCATTTTTGCTTTTCTCGCCCTTTTGGTCTCGCTATATGAGGGAAAACAGTCTTGATGTTGTGAGCTCTTAAATCTTGTCTTGTTAATATTCCAATTACAGGATATATCTGCGCAAGAATACATCGTCTATTAGACACTACACAAGTAGATTATATGTTACAAAAACTAATAACAGAAGTTAAGGATGTGTGCATCCGACCTCCAAACCCCAGCTTGGGCGGGAGCAATTGACGTAATGTAATGTATGTAATAAGAGAAATAAACTTACCCCTGCTCCTTGGTACTTCGGCACAATGAGCAAATGACGAAGTGCAACCTGCCGAAATAACACCATCGCCTTTGCTACGGACATGTCCTCCACCACTGTATAAGGAGTTTTGTTTGTGAAAGGGTGAAGATCAACGTACATCTCCATTTCACTCTTTGATATGGCAACTTGTTCGAAGTTGATGTCTCTTTCCGCCAATTCAACCCAACTAAACTTTCCTCTTACTTCGCATTCCTCTGTTCTTCTAGGCTGCTCCAGGAACCACTTCTTCTTCAGCACAGCAACGAGATGAGTTCTCAGAATTAGTCCATGCAGCTCCCTCGCCTTAGTTCCATCACTTGTCGGGATTGTAACATCATCATCTATGACGGGGAAACCATGGTGTGTAGTGTTTTTCAAAACATCTACAATGTGAGATACCTTCTCGACTCCTCGAAGACTAACTAGTGGAGGCTTCACATCAGCAAGCTCTCCAACAGTGATATTTCTCATCCATGGTTCAGGGTTTGCATCTAAGAAAGGTAACCCTTTGAGCTCTAGTATAATGTCGTAGATGCTTGGGTTGAAGCAATCCCCTACGGTTTTGGCAATGAGAAGCACAAGCATTGTTACGGGGAGTAACAATAGGTTGTTGGTGAGTTCGAGGAAAATTACACAAAGTGACACAGTCATCCTCATCGAACCAGCCATGAGCGATGCTGCACCTAGGACGGCATAAAGCCCCATATCAATGCTAGTGTAGCTTCCCATGGCAATGCCAAGTAAACGCCCATATGCCGAACCCATGAGAATGATAGGTAGGAACAGTCCAGAGGGTACAGCAATGCCGAAAGTAAAGAGCCCCAAGATGCAGTATAGTACAAAATATATTATTAGAGAGACTGGGTGAAACTCTCCTGCGGTATTAGTAGAGAAGATGTTTCGAACAGCGTCATCATTAGTGGAAAAGAGTAAGCTGCCAAGGTCGTTGTAATAGCCTTCTGGGCAATTGAATCTCTTATAATTCCCTGTTCTTCCAGTTGTGGAGCAATGAGAGCTTGGTAGCGACGGATCACATTTTGTGCAACTCACGAAGAACGGTAAGCCATACATGCATACAGAGGTGAAAATAGAGACTGAAAGGCTTAAAAGAATCTTAGCTAGCTTTCCCCTCCTGCAGTAAGGCAAAGCAATTTCAGAAACACAACAAAAAGCTTGGTATATCTGAATTTGTCGATTTTCAAAATCGGTACTCTTAGACTTTCATATACATGTTTGTAGTGACAGAATCTGTAATATATGATGAATTGGTGATATGTCATGAAAATGGTAAATACAATGTGCAAAATTCAATAAAATTTAATTCCATGTAAAAGTCCAATGTAATGCCACAGTCTTAATCCCATTACCCTAATGTTTGCAACATCTTGTGGAGATAATTTTTGCAACTTCTTCATCCATTAAGGGACATATGGAAGTTCTGCAAGTCCATTCATTACCGTAATGCCATTAGTGGCTCCCACCTAAGCGGCATTTAGGAGGTTCGAATGTATGCAACATTAGTTGTTGTTAGTGGTAACAAAGAGATTGTCTCTAATTGACCCTTGGTGGCAATTATCATCAACAACTTGGCGTAAATTTTACAAATCAAGTATCTAAATAGGACTCTTACATCAATTATCAATCAATTTTTAATAGGATCTTTAGTCATTAAGACAGGAAACTAAGCAATTCACCTAGGTTAGAAACCAAAAATCATTCTCAACTAAATCCGGGAATTATGATCATCACCCATGACCCAATCTCTTAAATGTTTAAACATAAGTTTTTAGTGCTTACTCATTGATGAGACTGTAAAGTCTGAGAACTTTGTGCAGGACATAGTTGTATAGACTTCCGAGAACACCACCAAGAAGACCTATGAGGGCGACAGGAATGATATCCATTAAGCGATAACGTACAGTAACATTGCTCACATCGAACATGATCAATCCTCCGTCGCCAAACAACCCACATTGCCCAGAACTGCAGTACTCAATGAAAGCTCTAAGCACTACAACGACAACTGCTGTGCTAAAGAAAGTTCTCCAAAGGAGAGCACTCCTCCACCATGTTGCTACTTCTTCCAAAGCAAAGAGAACTCCTCCTACTGGAGACCTAAAAGCTGCACAAACTCCCGATGAAGCACCACATGTAATTAGGTCTCTCCGATCCCTGTCGTTGTTCATGATACGATACCATTTCCATTTGACACGATACTTCTCAGTTCCTCCCTGCCCAAGTAAGGATGCAATGCATGATCCAATATGCACTAAAGGTCCTTCTTTACCAAGATCTAAGCCAGCAGAGACTGCCCCAATGCTCCCAATAATCTGTCATTGCCAAAAAATAAGTACCCATTAATCCACTATCTAGGTAATATTGTGCTCCATGGTGATAAAGGTTTCATTAATAAATGTTGTTAGTACCTTAATATTTTCCTTGACAAAATCTTATTCAAAAGACTGATACAAATAGATATTATTTTCATCCTTTCTTTAATCCTTTTTCTAGTAAGTAATAGAAGTTTAATCTACTTTCGAGAAGGGGGTAGGGCAGGAACAGGGGGAGAAAGGAATAAGACACTTATTGTATGATCATAAACTGTAAAAATTATGCTAAACTAAATGGTGTCTTTTGCCCTGCATGGAGTTATTGACATGGATGCTATATCACAATGCTATTTATCTATTCTTGACTGAACTTCTCCGTGATTTAGGATATAAAAAGAGTTAAAAATGCAATTTTATGAAGTGGATCTATTTCAATGAAAACTAAACATACGGTAGAATTACATTCTATGATGGATGAAATCCCACTATATAGTATTCAATATCAAATTTGTTTTTTGATTCTAATGAACTAAACGTGTATCACATATATGAGCGGTACCTCAAACAAAATGCACTTACTTTGACAAACAACGTTGGTGCTCCGTACATGTTTGGGGTATCAATTCCGTTTAGATAAGCCTTTATTTCAGGTATACCCGGCCCAGCAGCTGTAGGAGCAAAAAAAACGACTAAAACTGTAGCAACCAAAGTCAATAGGAAATTTGCCCCCGTCAAGGTAATCAACCCCATCATATACCTGCACAGAAATTAATTTTTGAAAGTATTCCCGTCAGAAAAATATGTGTAAAGGATTCCCAGCATTGACATAGGTCATACGAAAATTGAGAAAAAGAAAAAGAAGCTAAACTCTAGGAATACCTCTCCTGCTGAACATAGCCTGATACAAGAAGTAACTTGTATCCAGCAATATTCTCTACCGCAAGATTAATGACCGTGGCAATAAGACCCGTTAATAAACCAATCATAAACGCAAGTTTCCATTTCAAAAACACATATTGTAATCTTTGGGTTTTTGATCGACTTCTCCAATCCTGTTTGAAAAGATCATTTTCATTGATTCTGCAAGACATCAAAATGCTCTCTTTAATCCACTAAACTTTGAGGAATACTTAGGATTTAATAACAGAAAAAAGACAGATATATACTCATAATCAAGGCTCTCGATATGTGAAACCTTAGCTCCCACCATAGCTAAGTGGCTAGCAGAGAGAGTTCTGTTTCGCTTTAAGAGAGGTTGGTGTACGGAATTGCTCTCGACATCTGGTTCTCCGTTTCCAACTGCTTCTGCTTCCAAACTCTGTAGAGTAGCTCGCTCACTCGAGTGTACGAAAGCTGACTCATCTAGTACATTAGAGCTACTGCCATTTGATGGCACTTCTTCTGCGGCTTCCATGTTGTTTCTAGATTTAGCTTCTGACTGGAAATAAGAAAGATTTACAAGTTAGATGACCATAGCTATGCCTAACAGGTATGAAGGTCACACATAATAATGTTATCTTGAACATAAACGGACATACGGTATGAGACATTAGAATAATAACATCAACATATTAAATAGAAAGTAATATGGAAAAAAACAATGTCAAACCTTACTCCTACGTTTTAGGGGCGGTATACATTAAATTTATATAAAAGCAACAATGCTAAAGCCTTAATTTCAACATATAGACTCGGATATATGAAACAATACAAATAAACGTGAGATGTCATCAGTAAGAAAGATTGAATTTTTTTTCAAATTTATGTAGTAGTATTGTACAACAAAGAAAAGTAATTCCAATGATCCCCTATGTATGTGCTACTTGAATTAGTTTTTATTTCATTCTATAGTCAGTCATTTGATCCTATAAACGTCTTCCTCTTCTAATTAAATTCCTCAAAGCTCCTACCTTAGACATTTTGAGTTATACACTTTACGACTTATTCATTCATGCATCTCAAAAAATTATACACCCACTACATCTAGCTTCCTAACATAATTTCTTCTGAAAGATTAACTCGTATAGTGGTACCGACCAAATATCAATTTTGATAGAATTTTTTGTTTAATCTTAGTGGCACACTTGGGTCGAATGATATTTCAGTCACAACGGTCCATTTTAGCCAATGACACTGGATCACATGCTTTAAATCTTGATCAGCATCATCATCCTTGTGAAATTTACACTCACTTGGAAGGACTTTGAAAGTGCTCCTTAAAATCTAACTTTACAACACTATTGCTATGATCATTTGTGCCAAATATAAATTATTTTTATCTCTATTTCACTCCAATTTAGTTTAGATCTTTTGATTTTATCGCTTGCTTTGAGTATTGACCCCATATCTAGTTTGATCAACTGATACAATATCATCGGCAGACATGAATTTATGAATTTCGCCCTATAGAGGTCTAGAAATCTCTTCTAATACCGCTACAAACAAAATAAGGAAAACTTGAGTTGCTCCTCCATAAGTCCTTTCTTTCACACATGTTTCATCAATATGTCTCCATTAAAAAACCTCATCAAAGTATTTTTCCACCTATTGTTCATTTTCCCTCTTGGAAAAGAATGTACTATTGTCTATCCTTGACGCACTTCATCGCACTCAACATCTGCCTAGGCCAATGGCCATGACCCGTTGATTTAATCAAAATCATAGACAATAAAACAGTAACAACCGAGTTAATTCAGTACACACTTAGAAAAGAGTATTGGGTCATCCCACATATTAGTTACACAAACAGGATTATAAAAACCCACTAATTGGTCACATAATTCATCAAAAAGCATTACAATTAAGCACACAAATAACAAAATTGTCAATCAAAGTAAGTAAAACTGACCTTAACCCTCTTAGGCTCTTACTCCAACTGTATAAACCTTGAGAATTTAGAAATATGAACAGATGAAAAGTAAGATTATATAGTAAGATCTAGATAATGATGAAGATGGCAAGTAAGGTAATGCAGTTTTAAGAGGTTCTGGAGTGTTAAAGTTTGGAAATTGACACGTGAGTCCACATGAATATAGTTGAATTAGATCCAGTTGATTATGTAATATGTTTGTGCCAGATAAGCATTTAACTGTGAAACATGGACATGTGTTTGGATCTTAGAGGGTTATGATTGACATATCTATGGTGGGAATTAGATATGGCTCTTGAGGTTATCAAAGGCCACTTTATCGTTATCCTTTTGTTTGATTGATGAATGATTACACGAGTCTTTGGCTGTCTGTGTTTTGTGGAGAATGGGAGCTGTGATTTCTGTTAACTCTTAGTTTATACTTCCTTCCTTCCATAATACTTGCAACTGATTGTCAAATTTTTCCACATAACATGTCACACTCGGTAGCAAGTATTTTGGAACGGAGGAAGTAAGTGTGTACTTATGGCAAAATGTACGGGTGGATGCAGTATATCCTCCCTCATATCCATTATCTACTTATTATTTATGGTGGGTAAAAATTTTCATATCGACACCTACCCATCTAGATATTCAGTCAAACGCGTCCTCACCCATAATGGTAAACTAGGTATACCCTTAATGTTATATCCACCTTATACTCATTTCACATATACTCCAAGTCTCTTCCGCGTTATATACCTCATTATACCTTACAAATTCAATTCAACATCTAATTATATTTAAACCATACAACATAAAAAAATAAAATTAATAGCCTTAATTTTTTGTCAATAATTTGTAAGAAAAATATACAAAATTGTTATAAATTAAACTAATATATAGATATAGGATAGGGAACTATGATATAGGATAGTGAACTATGGCGGCATGGTGGCTAGGTATGGGGCTTGATCAGGTGGATATGGAGCAGGTAAGACTTCATATTCGGCCACTATCGATGGTAGGTAGGACTTTTCATACCAATATTCACCCATTACTCACTAAAATCATTATATATCGCCTTAGTTAGAGCGAATGTGATGCGAAACACGTATAATTTTACTCGCTTGCCATCCCTACTTAAGTGTGTATCAAATTTGTATAAGGTGGTCTTTGTTTATAAAGAGAACAATCAATGTTGCACGAAACAATTCAATTTGATATGAAAAAGTAAACAAAATATTAGAAATGATAAACGTTAATTTAGAGTTTTGTAAATTATTAAACAAAATTGAATACAATAGAAAATCAATTAACGCCATATGCATATACATTGATATATCAAGTCTTAAATTTCACTAATTTTAGAATGTCGCGGTTGTAGAAAATTTGAAGAAGATAAGCAATTTTAACTAAAAACATCAAAAATATGCTTTGGACAAACTTATTTTCAAATCACTTTCAGTCTCAAAACTGAGGTCTAGGTTAGTTAACAGTTTGAGCTATGAGGTAAAAAAAAGTCAATTATTTTGTTCATAGTTAGTAACTGCGAACAAAGGTTTGACCCTATTTGATCAGGTTTCCTTTGTTCGCAGTTAATAACTTTGAACACAGGCTTGACATTATTTGAATTTTTTTGTGTGGTTTGTGGTCAAATTATCCTTTAAGTAGTCAAACTAGTCGCTTAACAAATGCTCTATAAATACTCAGGGGCTAAGCTACATGGGGGGCTGGGGGAGGCCCGGCCCCCTTGCGGAAAACGTGGTCCTTTGTATTTTTAGCTTTGGCTCCCCTTACTAATATATAATTTATAATTTAAAGAGTGTAATAATATAGCAAAAATTACTATAATTCAATGGTTGGAGTAACACATTTATAACATAAGGTTAAGGAATCAAATCCTAATTCAACCTTTTTTTTTTAACAAACTAATAAATTTATATTATAATGTCACTATACTATATTTTTCATAATTTTACATTCATCGTTTTTAGTGCATGTTTATATTTTTTTATTTAAATTTTAAGTGTATTTTTAGAGATTTAACAAGCGAATAATGAAGTCAAAAACTCTTGGTTTTTCAAATGGAATAATAATAGGGAAACTTTAACTCTGTTAAATATAATTTTTACTATGATCCAAGTTCATGTAAGTCTATATGATTTTAAAATTTTCATAATTTAACTAGTTTTATATAGTAAATAATAGGGATGGAGTAAAGATTTTAGACGCTATATTTATTTTTACGATGTCTTTTAAAATGATACCCTTTATTACATTAAAAGATAAAAATTTTCTAATTCAAGAAAAATAATTCAAGACAAAAATTGTAACACTATACTATTTCAAATATAAATCAGTTTACAAACAAATTACTTTAAAAGTGTTGCTCAGATTCGAGTCTAAATAACACCATTCAACGTTTAAGGCCTCTTATTTCTCGGGGCCCTAAGCGGTCGGCTACCCCAAATAGCGTAATAACTGACACTAATAAATATTTTTCGTACATCGACTATTTGCCCTCCCCCAATTTAAAATCCTGACTTTGCCCCTATAAATACTAGAACCTTATAACTTATTTCATTTCATCCAAATTTAATCAAAGTATCATATAAAAGTTTGAAATTATATTGAATTTATGTTGATTATTTTAATGTTATTATTAAATTAACTTAATAATTCTAATTAATGTTATTATGTTATTTATGTCAAAGTTTCATTTAATAGAAGAGCATTGTCATTGTCGTCATGAAGTTGAATACAGTCGTGATTAGAGCGATTTTGATCATGGTCGTAAATATGTTGCTTGTCCGCTTTTCCATGATGAAGGATTGGAATATAACTACTTTAGGTGGGTTGATCCAAAGGACACCGAATGGAAAAAAGAAATTGTTACTAAGCTCATTAAAGAGAATATGGAGCTTAAAAACGAGATACGTAACTTGAGAAATTAATAAGGCGCATAGGAGTGAAGAGACTAAGAGGATATTAAAAAAGTTTAAGAAGCAATCTTAAGTGGTAATGGTTGTATTTATGAATAAACTATGTATTTGTATCATTATAATTGAAATTAAGTTGATTTTTCGGCATCATTTTCCCTAATTTATTAATCCTTTTTGCTTGATTTATTTGCAATAAAGACATCATCATAATGAACATTGCTACTACTTGATCGAATTGAACTATTCCAAAAGCATACTATAGTAACCCGAAATGATGTCATTTCTACATGAATACAAACAAATCAACATCATTATCAAGTTCATACGAATACATGTACATTATCATTATTTGTTTATAAGCATATTCAATATAGTAATAACTTTTCTATAACATTAAGTAATTAAATCAAGCAAAATTGTTAAAATCGGGATTCTACTTAAAATCGTTTAGAGAGGTAGAATCGAATCGTAGAATCGTACGATTCTACAAATAAACTTAAATATATTAAAAATATCTAGTTTCTTATCATTATCATCCATTTTAAAAGTTTTTTTGACTTTATTTTTAAGAAAATAACAAAAACTTTTTAATAATTAGTTTAAATCTTTATATTGATTAAGAAATTTATTTTTAAAAAGTTTTCATGATGGAACATTTAAATTTTTTGTGTATATATTTGAAAGAGATTAGTAAAATATGGTACATAAGAAAAATTAGCAATTATTGATACTAAATTTGTACAATCGGATCTATCGTAAAATCGTGTTATGATTCTACCTTTAAAAATTTTATTCTAACTAGAATCGTAAGATTCTACAACTTTAAGATTCTACCTACGATTAAAAATCGCTTGTTTTTGGATCGTAAAATCATAGAATCGTAGATCAGAATCACGATTTTAACAACAATGAAATCAATTTATTAGCTTTCTAGTATATAAAGTAATAAGTTGTTTAAGCGGAAAAAAAATTAATAAAAAATATTTCTAATATATAAAATAACTAAATCAATTAATAAACAATAAGATTTCTAATTGTCAAGGAACCAACTCAACCAAAAGCTTAAGCTGATGGTTGAGGCTCCAGGATATATTATATACTCTAATACACACCTTCACGCGAGAGCCCATTGGGCTAGAAGTGTAGATATACATATATGCTAAATATTCCACTTTAAATGAGGAGTGATTGAGTTCGCAATTTACCCAAAATTAAATGTTTATTTTCCGTTATGTATGGTTGAGGCTCCATGATTAGTTTCTTACCCAAAAGATGTTTCTAAAGCTCTCAAAATTAAGCATTATTATTTCCACCTTGAGTTCAAACCCAAGTTACCCAAAATTAAACGTTTGTTTTCCGTTATGTATGGAAATTATCATTTTACTCCTGTTCTATTTCATTAGAACTCAGTAGCTCCTTGCTCTTTTATTCATCGTATTCTTCGTTCTCCATTATTTTTATTCCTCTTCAAGACCCCCATTAATTTCCTTCATGCCATTGTTCTCATTTTGAAAACAGTACTTGTCTTTAAAGTTACCCAAATCCTTGCTAGTGAGTTTGACTGATCCTTATTTGAAATAAACCCGAATTAATTTTTTTTAAAAAAGTTTTTTTCCTTCATTGTTTTTAGTCTAAATTTGTAATATATGGTAGATTAAGGGAATGGCATTGAGTGCATCAGGAACATACAAGAATTGTAAGCCTTGTGCAGGAGGAAGAACAATTAATTGGGGTCATGAAGATGAAGAACAATAGTAAAGGAGGAAGAACACGATGAATGGAAAAGGGAGGAGCTACTGAGTTTTATTGAAATGGAACAGGGGTAAAATGATAATTTCCATACATAACGATAAATAAACGTTTTTTTCCTTATAATGTTATTGTAGTTAATTGTTTAGTAGTTTAGTGCTATTTTGTGGAAATTTTTTTAAGAATTGCTATCACTCGCCTTTTACAATAGTTGATGTCTACCATATAGAATATCCCTTTTAGAATTGGTGATCAATGAATATTGTTGGGTAACTTATATTGTTAATTGATTTAAGAAATTTGTGTGAGTAACAAAAGTTTCTCCACATTTTATCAAGACTATATATTTGTTTGATTTAGAGATCAAACTTTCAAAAACTTGCTTCTTTAAGGGTACCATCATGATAATCTAAACAAACATTACCTCAAACAAGTATTCTTTATGGATACAATTCAATGGAACACGTATTTGAGCTAACTGATTGATTGAGAAATCATTAATTTCCTTATGGTGTGTTTGGAAATGGGCATTTAATTTATAATTCCTAAATTGGCTCAATTCACATGTTTGGAATCATAAAATTCAATTTTAGGATTTGGCCCAATTCCAAGCCAATTCCTAACCTTTTAAAAAAGGCCCATTTTCAAATGACAGCTTAAGACCTGTCATTTCAATTCCTAACCTTCAAAAACCTTATTCCTTCATCAAGATTCTCAGCATTACTGTGTTCTCTTTTAATCCATTACTGTGTTCTCTCTTAATCCGCCATTGTCACGTTGGTTGTCCATTGCACACAAGCTTTTCGGCATTAATTTTCAGGTATTCTCTTCTTTTAATCCATTACGGTGTTCTCTTCTTTTATGTCTTCCATTATTGGCTTTTCGACATTAATGCAGAAATCCAAAGTTGCCAATTCAATATTTGCGAAAATCAATATGAAATCTGAAAATTAATGCCAATTTCAAGTAACAGACAACATGAATTGGCAACTGAAATATAGTATTAGCTTGATGAAAATCAAATATTGATTTTCTGAAAATCAAGTATTATTTTTGTTTTTACTTCGATTTATGTGTTTCTACTTCAATTTGATCTGCTTTGATCTACATCTGCCTTTTTATATTGTACTTGATTTATGTGTTTCTACTTCAATTTGATCTACACCTGAAAATCAAGTATTATTTTCTGAAAATCAAGTATTATCATAGTGTTGGTCTTCTGATCTGTTTATTTGAATCAATGAAATTGGATCTAGATGAGTGTGTTATGTGAAAATTCTAGTGTTCAACAAGCTTTACAATAGATGAAATAGTAATGAATAATGACTTATGAATGGTTAGCTGCTTATTACTGCTCTGAACTCTGACCGTCTAGCAAGTACCAAATGCTAAAGCCTTACTAAGATGTTCATGTTATGATTCTTGTAAAAAATCAGCTTCTTGGTGAGCAATGTCTGATCAACTTAGTATTCAAGAGTCAAGAAAACGTGCAAGGGAGAATGTTGATGAAGATGAAAAGTTGTTATTGCGTTTGTAGGTTTTTTCATGGCTATTGTTGTGGCTTGGTTTGATTTGAGGTATAGAGTAAAGGAAATAACATGGAGTCAACAAGAACGTAGGAATAGACGAAGCATTTGGATGGACACGTTGATGAATGATAGAATATGTAGGGAGCAATTACGTTTAGACAAACGTTGTTTTGAGAAATTATGCAGTATTTTACAATCCAAGGGTGGTTTACTTACTACAAGATATGTTACAGTTAAAGAAATAGTAGCAATGTTTCTTCATGTTGCACATGATTTAAAGAATAGAACAATGCAAGCGACCTTTGCTCGTTCCGGAGAGACTATTAGTCGACAATTTCACATAGTCCTTCAAGCACTACTTAAGCTTGGAAAGTATTATATAAAACCAAGTAATCAGAGCAATTACACAAAGGATACAAAGTGGAATAGGTTTGAGGTAAGCCATAGTATTAAAAATAAATTGATGTCTTTATTTTCGTTGGTTAGGTTTGATTTGTAGTATTAACTAGCATAAACCATATTAGGGCGTTGTTGGAGCTCTTGATGGGACTCATATTAAAATGACTGTGCCTGTTGAGGATCGAGCTCTTTACCGAGATAGGAAAGGAGACATTAGCACCAATGTTTTGGCTGCATGTGATTCAAATCTTCGTTTTACTTATGTTTTGCCTGGTTGGGAAGGTTCTGCTTCAGATCCACGCGTTCTTCATGATGCTCTTCAAAGGCCTAATGGCTTAAAGGTTCCTAGAAGTAAGCCTTTATATGTGTAACAACAACCTAATAATTCACACCAAACGCAAAATGAAAATGCTAATATATGTATAATAATTATATAATGCAGATAAGTATTTTCTTGTGGATTTGGGGTTTGCTAATGCTGAAGGTTTTCTAGCTCCTTATAGAGGCACGAGGTACCATTTGAATTTGTGGAGAGGCACCACTCCAACAAATTACAAAGAGCTTTTTAATTTACGACATTCCTCAGCTCGAAATACAATTGAAAGGGCTTTTGGCTTATTGAAAAAGCGGTGGAGTATACTTAGAGATCCAAGTTTTTTGAGAAAAAGACTCAAATTAGAATTATTAATGGTTGTTTTATTCTCCATAACTTTTTGATGGAAGAAATTATGGATGAAACAAGTCTTATTAATGAGGTAGATGAAGATTTGCTAAATATAGAGACAATTGATGAAGAAGATGTAGAAGATGATTACATTTTTAGTACGCAATCAAGTAATGAATGGAAAGAGTTTAGAGATAATCTTGCTCAAAAGATGTTTGAAGAATATCAACAGCGAAAGACACATGCTACTTGAGATTTAAGTTAGGAGACCATTGTCCTAAATGTCTTAAATGCTAGTAAATTGTATTAAGCTAGATTGGAAGTCTGATTACTGTCTTAAGTGTTGTTTGAAAGAAAAACTAATTATGTATTGTTATTATTTTGTCATTTTTACAAATTAGCATGTTGGGACTTATTTGTGTTGAAAGTTTGCAGTTATTGTAGAGCTTGATTCAGAAACTTGTACTATATGTTGATTTCAACCCCACAAATATATGTTGATGTTTGTAATGACTGATTGTAATCTCTGTTAATGCCACAAGAATCTGAGACATACTTTTAGCATTCATCATGAAGAGATTCGGAAAAGAGCCAATGTTACCACAAAAACAACAAAAACGAGCTTATCTTACTTGGAACCAAGAAATGGATGTTATACTCATCTCCACTTTGTTTGAGCAAATTAATGAAGGAAATAAGGGTGATGGAGAATTCAAACCATAAGCGTATCAAGCTGTTGCTGATAACCTAAGGAACCAATTGGGTTTATTGGCTACAACCGAACATGTCAAGAATCGAATCAAAGTATGGAAGAAACATCATTCAGTAATCACAGATATTCGCACTTACACCAAGTTTAAGTGGGATGATGATAAGAAGATGCTTGTTATCCCAATCGAAGACCACGTGGAATGGAGTGCCTATTGTAAGGTACAATTTCATAATAATTTTTTAGTCTTTGCTTGTCTTTGTTTTTTGTATTATTTTTAGTCCTTGTCATAATATATATAATAAACAAATAGAGGTATAAATAACTTGTATTTTTTACATTATAATATTTATCTAATAATTTTTTAACAGGTCAATCCCATAGCTTCTGCTTATAGAAATAAGAACATTGATCATTGGGATGAGATATGTTCTCTATTTGCCATGGATAGAGCTACGGGTCAAGAAGCTGAGCAACATGAAGAATCAGTTGCAGCAATGGAGAAAGAAAATGAAACGTGTAGTGCATCTGAGGCAAATTCTGCACCATCTAACAAGAGGATAAAGAGAGATTCTATTATGGATGCTATTTCTAAATTTACAGATTCGTTTGAGAAATATCTACAAGCAAACAAACCTCCACCGAAGCTTGATTCCAAAGAGGTTTATGATGTTGTTTCAAAAGTTGCCAGACTAGATCGACATGAAATCTTGAAGGCAACAAAGTTGTTTTTGAAGGACAGAGAAGAGTTTGAAATGCTAAAGGGACTGTCAGAAAATGAAAAATTGGATTGGGTGTTACTATGTCTTAACTCTTGAGTAATTTTTTCATATTAATAGTTTGGATGTACTTAGAGTATGTAGTAGTGACTATATTTTACGAAAAATGTTTTTGAACCATTATATTTGAATATGAATATTGAATTCAAGAATTGCAATTATTCATATTTGCCAAACAATGTTAGAATTTCAAATTGAAGAATTGAAAATATCAATGTTTCCAAACAAATTTTAGGATTTGTAATTATAGAATTGAAAATTCTAAAATTTTCCAAACAATAAATTTGAATTTGAAATTCACAATTTAGAAATTCAAAATTGAATTCTAAGATTTCAATTCAATTCTTCGTTCTCAAACGCAACCTTACATTAATTAATTTTTATGTGATAATTTGCATTATATTTTGTACATTCATAACATGAATCATTTGTCTAATTGAAAGATCAACTTCTCTTAATAAGAGAATTACTTGCTCATTTTGCTACGAAATGTAATGATAAGATATAAGAAATTGCATAGGCTCAAGTTAGAGTAAAGAAGTATTATATTCTGATATAAATTGAGTAATATGCCATTGTTCCATGAAAAATATCAAAACACTTTTTCAACATGATCCATCCACATCTAGTAGACTCCCTATTTCTTTATATTAGATGTGACAATCCGTCACTTAATCATCCCATGGGCCCATTCGCGTGGACACACCCACGGGTCCCGTGGGTTCAACCTTACAAATTTACGGGTAATAAGCGTTAAGTTGCATATACACTTGATGAGTTTCACTTTCCCAAAATCATATGGTGCGGTATTAAGAAGATTAGTCCACAACCCACTATTTTAGTGATGTGGAATCTTCCTCATATGTAGAATCTTCCTCATATGTAAAGTATTTTCATCTTCAAAAGGATCAAATATTTTTCTCTCAAAAACCCTTTGTGATGAATGAAAAAATCTCTCATAATCATTACTCCATTACAAAGTGGAATCAAGCTCTTCGAATCGAAAATCCATTTCTTTTGGCATAATTTTCATAAAATGCATTGACTCTCAAAACATTAGCCTATAAAAGGGTCAAAATTACAAAGAACATCTTCATTTACTTTTGCACAATAAGTTTCATCAATTATTTCATTTGTCTCTTGATGTAAATCAAGGAGTTTGATTCCAACATGACATATATTTTTGTGAGGAAGCTTATTAAGATCAATGAAACTCACCCTATAAACCTCGGTTTTTTTTTTGCCTTTTATGTCAAATTAAATTCTTCTCAATTGTCTTTAATATTACTTGTAAATAATTACAGAAGATGGAGAGTGAAATAAATGAGTTAATTTTTCACTACTAAAGAAAGTAATGTATAAACCTATTACAAAAGCAGTAAATTGAAAGTGAGAAAAACCCATAGGATCGAAATCAGTCACGATCGTGCATAGGATCGGGCAGGATCGTTATGATCAGTTAGGATCATTGGTAGGATCAGTCAATACTAGCGGTGGTCATAATAACCCGATCCGAAAATTCTGATCTGAATTATCCGGTATCCGGTTTCTTTTAAGTCTTCAAATTGGTCTTTTAACTCTTAAAATTGACAATTTAAATTTGTAAAATTGGTAAATATATCGGTGGTCATAATAACCCGATCCGAAAATTATATATATATATATATATATATATATATATATATATATATATATATATATATATATATATATTATATATATATATATATATATATATATATATATATATATATATATATATATATATATATATATATGTATACAATTGGGTCGGCCCAATAAGACGCATCTCACAAATGAGACGGTCTCACCCAAGTTTTTGTGTTTTCTTAATTAGCCTTTTATGACAAGTTAAAGATTTTTAGAGAGTTTGTATTTGAATTTTATATATAAAAAATATTTTAAGCAAACATAGAAATAAACAAACATATGGTTGAACGACAAAAAAAAAAAAAAAAAAAAAACATTCTAACTAAATCGGGTCGGAAACGGATCACAATTTTAGGTACCCGAAAAAGCGGGTACCCGGATTTCCGGATCCGGGTCGACCCGGTACCCGGTTTTGAACACCCCTAGTCAAAACTACTATTTAAAATTTTTTTGCTAGAACCTTTGTTCTTGTTTGGTTACTATGGGTTTATATGCTCTAAAATATATTATGTGTAGTGTATATTTGAAACAGCCCAAACCGGCGTAAACAATATTATAATACTGTCTACAAAGCACAGTGGAAGACTTATAAAAGTCTGGGCTGAATTCGACCTATGGCTCGATACCCCCAACAAACTAATATCAGAGTATTTAAAACTTTTTACATTAAATAAGTGAATACTATTTACAAAACGTTATAAAATACTGCAATTTAATTTACAAATGTCTAATTCATATTATGATTTTCAAAAAGAAGTCCTCGCCTCGCACTTAACACATGACACAAGTAGGCATCGTCTCCACAACAGAGTTAACCTGAAAATAGATCTATCCCCGTAAAGGATAGGCCCCATCAAGGACTGTCAACAATTGAATTGTTGAATAATCCAACAAACTATTACATTTGAATACAAGTCATTTACAAACATCTCCAATTCAGTCTTTTGCTCATTTGGTATCTCCTTATGAAACATTAATTTATCAAAATTCAAATTCTTTTAGAAGAACGTTTGGTATCGAAATAAATACGACTTAGAACCTTTGGTTCATAGTAAATCAAAACACGGCTATAACTTTACAAGTTAATAGCAAAATCAAAATACGGCAAATGAAACACATGTATTCATTTACGAAACAAACAAAACTTTATATACCAAACGTATTTATTCAAAACTCATTAAAACAATAATATAACAACACTTTAAAACTTGGGAATATTGTGGACCGTCAGGAAGTAGGCTTGAACTAAATCTTGAGAATACGGGTGATCGTCATCACCGAAATGCGGTTCTTGCAAGAACGAAACGGGATGGGGGGCTCGAGACCGATCCGAAAAGCATTACCTATTATCAAGCTATAGGATTTCACAATAATCCGGATATAAATATCTGTTGCCAATTCCCAAAAACGGACATTTTTCAATGTCGAACAATTCAATATAAAACGAATCAATAAATCACTTGATTTTCTTAAAAATCAATAATCATAACTCATTTTCATAGTACAATATTTTAAAGCTCAGATTTATAAAGCTATGAACATACAAAACATAATTTTGATCAAGATTAAAAGCAAAGTCAAACAGAGTTAAATTCCAAAGTTTCGAACACCCAAAATATACGATTTTGCTCAAATATAAATAGCAGTAATATCACACCTTATAAAACATAACTTGAACTTTGAATTACTTAAATTAAATTTAAAAGATAATAGTGTTTGTAGGATTACCTTTATGATGTAGAATAATATTTTTAGAGAGATCGAGACCTTTTTAAATAATACCCGATATGATTAATTATAGAAATAGTTAATCATGTAATGTGAGCCAACCTTTTAATAATTATAGATGGTATATGGGATTCCACTACAAAAAAAACGCAAACCTACGACTACCCGAAATAGTCGCTGATTAGTCGGTATACGTCTATACCGACTAAACTCCGACTAAAGTCAGGTAGTCGGTTTAGAATGGTCGGTAAAATGAAAAAGTCGGAAAATCAGTCCGAATTCCGACCATCTGAGCATTGGTAGGTGTTTGGTCGCAATTCCGACTACACGTGTTGGTAGGAGTTTAGTCGCCATATACCGACTGTTTTCCTACTAAACGTCCGTCGCCAAATGCCGACTACTCATTTGGTAGGAAACTAGTCGCCGTATTTTAAAAAGGGATTTTGATGATTTTTCAGTATTTTTACAAAAAAAAAAAATATTTCCGACTTTTCCGACTAATCTCCGACCAACGCGTAGTAGGAAAGTAGTCGGAAAGGTCAAACCTTAATATAGTAGGAATGTAGTCGGAAGGGTCAAACCTTAATTTAGTCAAAAGTAGACCAAATTGTGGCGGCTCTGGATCCCGACCAACCTCCGACCAATATTTAGTCGGTAGGTAGTCGGTGACGCTTACATTTACCGACTAATGTAGTCGGAATTTAGTCGGAAATAATCTAATATTAAAACAATAAAACTGGTCAAATGTGGTCAACGATGTTGACCACATTTGACCAGTTTTGTTATTTTATCGATAACCTAAATTATCGATCAAATAAAATAAAAAACGCAATAAAAGATTATATGAAAGGCACGAAAAAAATTAATAATGCAAATGTAAAAAAAATAATGTTATACAACCCAATGTTTTAAACCATAAAAATAATAACATAAAAACAAATATACAAGGAATCAACTGGGCGGAGGCGGAGGAGGTTGTCTTTCCACAAAAATGGTGCGCACAAAGTTGAGCAGATTGTTGACCTCTTCCCTCAACTATCGATGTTCTTCCATGAGTGCATCATGCTCCTCCCTTGAAATGTGCGAGTTGAGGCGGGCCTCAACTCGGTCAATAGACTCCTGAAGATGATCCAACCTCTCGTTCACCATTTGGGTTGGGGGAGGGGTGGCCTGGTATTGAGACTGCGGCGTCGCAACATCGGCGTAATAAACCGGTGCCGCGTCACCAACACCAAACACACTCTTGGAGAGCTTCTTCTTCGTCGGCTCCTGTGATTCGATATTTTTGACGGCCTGAAAATAGGCGTCGTTAATCTCCTCATCAGGCGCATCAAGAGGAAGTTCGGCAGAGAGGCGCTTGTATTCGTCCAAAACAACAAAACAACAAATTCTGTAAAAATTTCGGCAGAGTTTCCTCTGTAAACTAACTAAACCAAAACTTAAATAAACCCTGAAATAGAAGCCAATATAGATATAATGTGTATCTACTATGAAAACAGCTATCAAACCAGTATTTCCTCAAAATCCAATATCAAATATCCTAAGGAATATTCTAAAACAGCTAATTTACGAAAAGCTAACCTACCAAAAAACTAACTAAGCTATTATTCATTGATAATCAAAAAATGCTAATCTAGAAATAATATAGATCGGAGATTAAACTTACGTTTATGGCCTTGGACTTCTCGTTGACCCACTGCAACCCGTCATTTGTACGCACCTTATGAGTGCGTAGAAACAACTCATAAGAGAGCGGCGTGCGTCGCTGCTCTTGTTCCTGCAATAACAAAGTTGAAGGTTATACCAAATTATGTATAAATATTTATGCGTATAAAAATAATAAATCAAATTATTACAAGTTGAAGGTTATACCAAAATGCGCAATGTATTGCGCGCAGACACCGAGCCGCCGGTATGGGTGACTTCAGTGACACCCGCTTCATCGCCCCGGCGACGGTTCCTTCTCCCTCTGGACCGACTGGCCTGGAATTCTTCAGTTTTCCAGGCCCTTACCCATTGGTCCCAAGCCTCCGTCGACGCCCAGGGGGGCTTGTACTCATTATTTTTCTCATAGAGTTTCCTATGATTATGAATAATGTCCTTGTACCTGAGCTTGGCCCTCTTCTCCCACTCCGCGCGCACCGTCGAAGTGATAGAGGGATCCCAAGCCTATTGTTTCTGAAACGACAAAAACAATCAGTATTAGTATAACAAAGCAAGTCAATCAAAAGTTAATCAAATAATGAAGTAATGAAGTACATAGCCTTACTTGAAACTGTTGCCAATAAAACTCGATAGTTTGCCTAGATAGGTGCCTCCAAGCCCATCCATTAGGAACTTGGTAGGCCTCAAACGTGCTACGGATGGACGTGGATATTTGGCTGCCACCGTCTGTGGCAAACGTGCTCTCGTCAGGCATCCATGGTAGGGTTGGAAGTGGATGCCACGGCGTAGGGGCAGAGTCATTGCGCGGTGGCCCCTGCGCAGTGTCAGCCTCCGGTGTCCTAGCGTGACGTGGCGAAGCACGTGACGACACCGGAGAGGGAGTGACAGCCCCCTCCGTCCTCCTAAACTCTGACCTCAAAAAATGCTCCTCTAAACCCGGAGAAGGTTGAGAGAGCGCTACAGCATGAGGTTCAGCTTCAGGCTAAGATCGAGTGGCTGTTGGGGGAGGGTCAGAACGCGTATGCTGTTGTACCGGACGCGTTTCAGGGTCGTATGGTTGACCGGTTCGCGGGTCAATCCGTTGTCCTAGATTGTTTCTCATTCTAGGCATCTAAATTTAACAATTAATTTAACGGAAATTACAAAAAAAAAAATAATTCAGAACATACAAAAAAAAAAAAAACAAAACAAAACAAAACAAAAAACTCAGAAATATAAACAAAAAAATTAGATTATGTTAATAATTAATAATCTAAATTTAACAACTAATAATTTTAAGAACATGATAATTTCGAAAAAAAAAACAAAAAAATCAGAAAAATATATTTCGAAAGTAAATAATGTCGAAAATAAACATGTAAAAATAGATTAAACATGTAAACCCTAAAAATCAGAAACAAAAATAATGTCGAAAATAAAAAAAATTAGAAATATAAACCCTAAAAAAATCAAAAAATAATGTAAAAATAGATTAAACATTTAAACCCTAAAAAAATCAATAATGTCGAACATAAAAAAACAAAAAAATCGAAAATATAAACCCTAAAAATCAAAAACTTAAATAAATTCATAGATTAAACATGTAAAAATAGACATCATAAATATGTAAAATAAACATGTAAAAAAAATGTAAAATAAGCATGTTAAAAAATAAACATATAAAAAACATGTAAATAAACAAGTTCATGCAAGATTATTACATGTTTATGATGTTTATTTCATAGTAAACCATAAACTTGAAAAATAAACTTGAAATATTTGAAAATCAAACCCTAAAAAACAAGAAAATGACGAAAATAACAAGTAAAAAAAAATTCGAAATTACATGCAATAAACCCTAATTTCATGCAAGATTACTAAACAAAAAAAAATATGTCAAATATTCGAAATTTCAAACCATCAAACCATGTTAACAAAAATCATGATCATGTTCATAATCAAACCATCAAACCCTAAAAAACCAAGTATTTAATCTAAATTTCAAAAAAAAAAAAAAACATAAAAAGAAGACTAACCTTTAATAGTCGGAGTGTAGTTGAGATGCAGTAGTCGGAGTATCACCCAAAAACACGTCGGAGATGAGGATGCAAGAGGAATGTAGTAGGAATGAGAGAAAGAAAGAAAAAAACGAGAAGGAAATGGGAAGTTGAAATGAAAATGTTCGTTTTCTGGTGAAGTGCTGGTTTTTATATCACTTAATTTCCGACTAACCTGCGACTACAAGCCAGTCGGTGAGAGTTAGGGTTCTGAAATGCCATTTGGTGAAAAAATCGTTTATTGTCACTGACTAATCTGCGACTAAATGATAGTCGGTGGCTAGTCGGTGGGATTTTTTGAGAGTTAGGGTTCTGAAATGCCATTTGGTGAAAAAATCGTTTATTTCATTGACTAATCAGCTGATCTATCTAGTCGGAGGGTAGTCGGTAAACTGAAAAGTTGTTTTACCTTCCCAATGCTTCTGACAATCAGAGAAGCTTTTCTGGGAAGCTATGTAATTCAAATACCGACTAACTTGCGACTACGGTATAGTCGGTGAGTAGTCGAAAATTCAAAACAAAAAAAAAATCACGCCCTTTTATTATTTGTGTTCTGATATGTATTATTATTATTATTATTATTATTATTATTATTATTATTATTATTATTATTATTATTATACTTATTATAATAATAATAATTATTATTATTACTATTATTATATTATACTTATTATTTTATAATTATTAAAATTGTAAATACGAGATTAAAATATACAAAACTTACGACCCAATATAAAATTAATAAATAAACATACGATTAAAGAAACTTAAAAAATGTTTGACAATAATAAATAAACATATAATTATTAAAACCTTATTATTGGGTTACATAATTGTCATCGACATCATCGTCGTCAGATAATACAAGATCTTCGTCGGTGTCTTCATTTTCATCGTCATCATGAACCGTTTCGTCTAAGTCTAAAAGTTCTCCAGCGGGATCATGCAACGGTTCGACTTGTGCGTCAGAAACATCTTCATTCGCCACAAAATTCGGTGATTTCTCTTCCAGTTGGAAAGCGGTCTCCTCAAATTGCTTTGATCTGACTTTGCAAACAGCTCGCCAATCTTTCATGTTTTGCCTTAAACTGGGATAAGGTAAATAATAAACTTGGGAAGCTTTACTAGCTAGCACAAAAGGATCGTACTTTCTATAGGATCGACCAATATGAACGTCAACTAGCTTGTAACGCGGATGGATTCTCGTACCATGGCCGAATCCGGTGGTAGTCTGATCAAAACATTGACATTTGAACAAAGTGACCCTTTTAATTGGAAGTGCTCGATACTCGAGGTCAATAATATCCTCTAACTTACCATAAAAGTCGATTTCATCCGGACTGTTATCATCAGATTTCACGCACACCCCGTTGTTCTCAGTAGATTTCTTTTTTGCGGAATGGGAGATAGTGTGAAATCTATAACCATTCACGTAACAAACATCATAGCGACGTGCCTTCTGCAAAGGTCCCTCGGTGAGGTCCTTTAGAATATCGGCATTATCCACACCGTCAAGAAACCCGTCCCTAGACTGCATATAAAATCAATAATTCAATGTTAATCCGTAATACTATTTACACAATAAATTACGATGGTAAACGTGTACTCACAATCTGTTTAAACCAGCGGGCAAACTAGTCTTGGACCACATGGTCAAGTTGCTTTGCATTTAGATTGGGTTAACACTTTGTGATTAAGTGTACGAATTGATCATAAAATTGATTCACCTCCGGACAATTTCGCAGAACATAAGTATGAGAAATGTTGAGATCTGCTTCATCCATCATAAAAGCCTTACCCCGCCCATGAAATTTGATTGGTGTGTGAATATGGACAAAACACCCGATCTCACGTTATTAAAGCATCCGTCATCGTTTCTAAGAAGATCTCTAACTCTGCATCGAACATCTGGCCCAAAGTAATGCGAGACAAAGTATGATGCTTCTTCTGTAAGATATGCGTTACAGATCGAGGCCTCAACATGCGCCTTATTTTTGACATTAAGCTTTAAATGTCGAAGATACCTGTAATTTAAACCAAGTAGTAATTATTAAGACATGTAAAAAGTGACCAGAAAATGAAATAATACTTATATTTTAGACATGTAATTAGTAATTACCTCTCAAAGGGATACATCCACCTATATTGTACCGGACCAGCAATCCTTGCCTCGTAAGCTAGATGAACAGGCAGATGTTCCATGACATCGAAGAATGTTGGAGGAAATATAGTCTCTAACTTACAGAGCACCACAGCAATTTCCTCGTCCAACCTCCACATATCTCCGGCAGAAATCTTCGGAGAAGTAAGACTTCTAAAGAACAAACTAATTTCAGTAAGAGCTTCCCATACTTTCGCTGGCAGCAACTCCTGAAATGCTATTGGAATTAGTCGCTGCATGAACACATGACAATCATGACTCTTCATCCCGAATATCTGATGTTTAGCCATGTCGATATTGCTGGCTAAATTTGAAACATACCTACCAGGAAATCTTAGAGTTTTAAGCCACTCTAGAAGGACAGCCATTTGTTCTCTATTTAGTGTGTATGATGCCTTGGGGATGGTAGAACCAACTGGATGCAATTCCGATCTGATCCCGAGCTCGGCTAAATCTTGACGTGCCTTGAGATGATCCTTAGTTTTTCCCGGCACACACATTATTGTGTTGAAAATGTTATCAAAGAAGTTCTTCTCAATGTGCATCACGTCAAGGTTGTGACAGATCATGTTTGTGCTCCAGTACGGCAAATCCCAAAAAATACTTCTCTTCTTCCATCCAACACAATATTTACTGATTTCTGCAGTAGGGGTGCCTACTATCTAAAAATCTTCTGTGTGAGTCAAACCAACTCACTTTTCTGCTGTGTCTTAAATAAACGGCTTTGGACTCATCCATGCAGTATGGACAAGCGTGCACGCCAGATGTACTCCACCCCGACATCATCGAATAAGCTGGAAAGTCGTTGATTGTCCACATCAAAGCCGCATGAAGCTGAAAGTTTTGCCTCTTGGATACGTCGTATGTCTGGATTCCATCTTCCCACAACAACTTTAGCTCGTGTATCAATGGTTGTAGGTACAGGTCAATCTTATGTTTTGGATTGTTAGGGCCGGGGACGATCATCGTTAAGAACATGTACTGTTTCTTCATGCACATTAAGGGTGGAAGATTGTATAGAGTTAGTATTACGGGCCAACATGAATATTGTTGTCCCGAGTTGCCGAATGGGTTGAAACCATCTGTACACAACCCGATCTCACATTTCTTATCTCTCGTGCAAAACCCGGATGCGTCGTGTTGATAGTTAACCAGGCCTCACTGTCCGAGGGGTGACACATCTCTCCATCTTCTGAACGGTGCTCCGCAGGCCACCTCATGTGGCTCGCAGTAGTCGAAAATTGGTCGGTACATATTACTACATAATGGCACCAAAAAAAAGCTCATTAAAAATTTTTTTTACAATAAATAGAACCGTTAAATTTATGTTGCTCAACTTGTCCCTCTCCTCCCCACACTCACACTTGACTGAAGAAACTCAAGTATGAGTATGAGGAAGAAAGGGACAAAGTGAGAAACAATGCAAGCAGATACTTGTTTAAATTAACCAAAATAATGCTTATATCATACCTAAATTATTTGGAGAGAATAAAGTAGAGAGAAAGTAGGGGTGTAAAATGTAAGAAAAATTTACGTTGAGGGGGTATTTATAGAAAAATCAGGAAAACTTCCGACTAATATCCGACAAGAATGATAGTCGGTATACTGTCGGTACATAAAAAGTTGTGCCCAGTTGCTGGATTTTAAAATTCGAACTTACCGACCAACCTGCGACTAACGAATAGTCGGAAAGTGGTCGGAAAATAATGTCAGACTTCTTTGACTGATTTGACATTTTTATACACCGACTAAGTTGCGCCTATTTGTCCAGTCGCAATCTGGTCGGTAAATAAAATAAAAAAAAATTTTAATGAGCTTTTTTTCCGGCCATTTTGGGGTTAAAATTATAAGTACTAAGTTGAAATAGTGTTTTTCCTTAAATATTTCCTCGTATGTACTATAAAAAATTGAAAACGTTAAATATATGTTTCTCAAACTTGAGAAAATTCAGCATCGTAAAATTTTACTTTTTATGAGTCTACTAAGAATAATTTTTTCATTGCAGGGCGTTGGCTCCGCAATAGTGCAATTTACAACCTTAGAAAATACAATAGGCACTATCGCGGAAAACCAACGACCTGCAAATCGAAAATTATTCTTTTTCAGTAGCAAATATAAGTAAAATAATACGATGTTGAATTTTCTCAGATTTGAGGAACATATTTTAATCGTTTTTAACACATTTTTATAGTAAACGTACAAGACAATAAGTAAGAAAAACAACTATTTTGGTTATGTACTCATAATTATTACAACAAAATGGCACAAAAAAAAAAGCTCATTAAATTTTTTTTTTACAATAAATAGAACCGTTAAATTTATGTTTTTCAATTCATCCTGCCCTTCTCCAACTCATACTCGATTGAAATTAACCAAGTACGAGTTGGAGGAAGAGCGGGACAAAGTAAAAAACAAAGCAAGCAGGTACTTGTTTTTCTTAATTATTTCCTCGTATGTACTATAAAAAATTGAAAACATTAAATATATGTTTCTCAAACATGATGAAATTTACCATCGTAAATTTTACTTAATAAATGAATCTGCTAAGAATACTTTTTTCAGTAGCAAATATAAGTAAAATAATACGAAGGTAAATTTCATCAAGTTGAGGAACATATCTTATGTTTTGCAATTTGTCTCGTTCTTCCCACACTCACACTTGAGTGAAGAAACTCGAGTATGAGTGTGACGAAGAACGGGGCAAGTGAGAAACATGCCAAGGACCTTTTGACCACTTTTTACAATAAATGAGACCGTTAAATTTATGTTTTTCAACTTGTCCCTCTCCTCCAACTCTCACACTTGATTGAGGAAACTCAAGTGTGAGATGGAGGAAGAGAGGGACAAAGTGAGAAACAAGTACGAGTTTTGGAGAGAACGTTATTAGGAAAAATAGTAGAGATAAGTGTAGGAAATGTGAGAAAGTGACGTTGAGGGTGGGTATTTATAGACATAATCAGGAAGTTTTCGACTAAACAGGACCACATACTGGTCGGAATCCAGTCGGCCAACAAAGACATTTATTTCAGCTTTTTGCGGTTTTTTTTATTTTTTTATAGAAAAATTGCGACTAACTTCCGACAAGAGACGTAGTCGGACTAATTGCGACTAACATTTTTGTCGCAATTCCGTCGGAATTTTGCTACCACACTGTTTCAGTAGGAAATTAGTCGGAATGTCCGACCACCGCGTGATAGTCGGTAAAATAGTCGGAAATTTCTGACTAAAACCTCGTAGTCGGTAATTATAGTCGCAACTTTGCATTTTTTTTGTAGTGTTCTCATTTTTAGCTCCTATATTTGTTAAACCTCACGGCCAAAAGGGCCTTATATATCAAAATCTAACCATGTGATGGCATCTTGCCACCTTGGGCATCCACACACGCGACACGTGTCACACACGTGTCACGAAACCTGCACGCCACGTGGCGCCTCACATGCAAGCCACGTGGTGCGGCTCTTTGTCCCGTGTTACAATTTTATCCACTTACTATTTGTATATCCTTAGATAATGTGATCTCACGAGTGTATAGCTTTTTACATACACCCATTCAATCTCAATTTTCATCGTATAACTTACTTTGTTCCAAATCTAATACGACTGATATCCTTAAATAATTAAATATTATTCTGAGTCCCAATAAAATAACATACTTAAAATTTAATAACCCAAATTAACTTAATTAATTACTATTAATTAAGCTGCTAAAATATTTTATATATATTTTGTCATTTCATTAAGAATAGATAAAAAAACGGCACTAATAAAGTAAGATATGTATGTATTTAAAATTTAAAGAAAAATCTTATGGTATGTTTGGCAACTTGTAATTCATTTCCAAATATTGAATTGGTCCAAATCCAATGTTTGGCAAATTTTGAATTTGGAAATGTGAAATTGAATCAATTCTACTTAGAAGTTCAATAGTAATGTAAAATTGGTCAAGTATTAAGATTTGCAAATTCCAAGTGTTTAGGTGTCATTTACAATTCTTGAATTTGAATACCAAATTTAAATTTCCTATTTTCAAATGAATTCTATATTGCCAAACACTACCTTAAGAAAATGTATGAGTTTTTAAGAAAACTAGGGCAAATATAACTTGTTAATTCTGCAAATTTGTAGGATCGTCCGATCCGACGATTCGATCCTACAAATTGATTTCGATTCTACGTAGAATCCTGATCCCGACAACCTGGAATTTGCTACAAATACAAATGATTTGAATGATATAAATATCTCAATTTTAGTCAATCTACAATGGGGTTTACTTGAAATATATGTACCAAATTATAATTTATTAATAAATTGTTTAAATGATCATTACATGTTTATGTTTGTACCTGAATCTTACTCATATATCACCGGCCGTCGCAACAAATTCTTTTAATTTTCATAAGTTAAATTTTAAACTCAATCCCTTTTTCAATCCTCCCCCTTATAACAATTCTTAAAATGAAGGGTTGGATCAGGGGCTCTAATGCAAATCCAGCCTATTACACATGCCTAGTTCTAACACATATATACCGTTGTAAACAGATAATGTTAGAAATTTTGTTTAGGTAATAATTATGTTATCCTATATAAAGCTATATAGACAACTAACTAAATAGATCAAATAGACAAATTATACTCCCTCCATTTCTATTTGATATTGCATAAGAATATTAAATTAAGTCAATTAAAGTAAATTATGTTTAAAAACTATTAAGGGGGTGTTTGGCAAATTAGCTTATTGAGCAATTTTAGCTTATTTGGATATAAATAGAGGGTTGGGTGGTCAAACCAGCTAAAGATAGTGTTTGGTGAATTAGCTGGTTGAAACAACTTATTGATACGAATAAGCTGTTTTTGAACAAACTGCTTATAGCAGCTGGTTCAAATCAGCTGGTCAAACCAGTTTATAAAATCAGCAGGTCAAATCAGCCACTATAATCAGCTATCAGCTATTTGCCAAACACCCTCTAAATCAAAACATGGAGTAAGTGCTCTATAAATTAGTTGGGCACGCAATTTAAAGAATATTTATCATGAATAATGAAAAAAACTCTCTTTTGAAGTAGAATTACCCAATTCTTATTTTCCGCCACCCTTTTCGTTTTATCGCCACCCCTATTTTAAATTAATTATATAAAAGGACGAAAATGCCCTTGGACTTAAAACGACTATAAAACACTTCGAACTCACTCCATAACACTTTTATCACTCTAAAACTCACTAAATCCACACCAAAAATTTAACTTGCTAAAGGATCAAAATTCGAATCGTTACCATAAACCGAGGTATTTTCTAAACTTTACTCGTTTTTAAATTCAAAAAAAAAGGAAAAGGGGGTCACTCGCACAAAATGGGTCTGGGAACCGTGGCTCACTCGCACAAAATGGGTCTGGGCACCGTGGTAGCCTCGCACAAAATGTGCGAGTGAACCATGGTCCACTCGACCCATTTTGTGCGAGTGAGCCACGGTTCCCAGACCCATTTTGTACGAGTGACCCCCTTTTCCTTTTTTTTTTGAAATTTATTAATATTAATAATTGTTATTATTATTATTATTATTTTATATATTTTTTAAAGTTATTAATTTAAATTTATTAATTTTAAAATTTTAATATTATTTGTTTATTTATGTAGTTATTTTAATTATTATTTAATGAATTTGTAGTTATTTTAATTAATTATTATTTAATTAAATTGTAGTTATTTTATTTAAATGTAGTTATGTTATTTTAGTTCTTAATGTTTAATTATTTTATATTGTTAATAATAATTTATTAATTATGAAAATTGTAGTAAATAGCTGGAAACCAGGGTAGAGGTAAGGGTTTTTTTAGAGGCCTATTGAGCGGCCACAGCTCTAGACCGACTTTACTTAGGAGGGACCCCATGAGAGAGGGGTTACGGGTTCTACTAGGAGGGCTAGGCAGGAAGAGGGGGTCAGACATAGTCAGGCCCAACGTTCGAGTACGCTGGACCAAGTACAAAAATAAAACATAAACATATACAAATAATTATATTACAAAGTATTAAAAATATTAAATAAATAAAAAAATGAAAAAAATTAATGGTTACTCAGCAAAACGTCATGAAGTTGACCATGGTCACCTAGCACATTTTGTGCGAGTGAACCATGGTCACCTAGGACATTTTGTGCGAGTGACCAGTTCTTCGTGTGTTTTTTGAATTTTTTGTTTTTAAATTTTAAAAACGATTAATTTTATAGATTTTGGTTCGCCATTGTTCTTCGATTATTATTTTTAACTTCGTGTATTTTATAGATTTTTAGAGAGATGTTACGGTTTTTGAGTTCGAGATTATACAAGGTCAATTATGGAACCTCAATATAAAAGTTTAAAGTTCAGGGCATTTCGTAATTTTATTTAATTATTTTAGGAAAATTCCACGTGGTAACCCTGAGGTTTTGGGTTATCCACGTGGTAACCAAAAGTTTTAAAAAATCCACGCGGTAACCTTGAGGTTTACCAAATTGTTCTACTATGACCTTTTTGCACATAAAACGTTTGAAAAACGTTAACAAACGTTAATTTTGAAGCTTTACGGCTGTTGTACACCTATTTATGCGACTCAACATTTCAAATGTCATCAGTTTCAACCCTTAACCCCAAAGTATAAACCCTAACTCTACCATCTTTGGATTTGGGAGAAAAAAAAGGATTTGGATGAAAGATGGTAGAGTTGGGGTTTGTGTTTTGGGGAACAAGTATAAAAACTGGTGGCATTTGAAATGGTGAGTCGCATAAATAGACGTACAACAGCCTTAAAGCTTTAAAATCAACGTTTGCTAACGTTTTTATGTGCAAAAAGGTCACGGTGGAACAATTATGTAAACCTCAGGGTTACCGCGTGGATTTTTTAAAAGTTTTGGTTACCACGTGGAAAACTCAAAACCTCAAGGTTACCATATGAAATTTCCCATTATTTTAAAATAGAGGTGACGATAAAATGAAAAGGATGGCGGAAAATAACAATGCCCTGCAATTATATAGTGGTAATTTTTTAGATTACTGGATAAAAAAAAAAAAAAAATTTACTTTGAGCATGAGGCCTTGAAATATGGATGTTGCGCAGTAAAAAGACGTCTAGAGATTGGAAGGATCCAAACGTCTCCCATTTCCCCCTCTTCTTCATATCCTTTCTCTCTCTTATTTTCTACTTAATCCAACAAATATAGTAAACTATCAGAATCCCAGGTGTGGATTGCGTCAAGCTTAGCTGTAATGACACAACTTGCTTTCACTTAACTTTTCTTTTTTTAATTATCTTTTTTAAAAAAAAATTTGCTAAATTTCCTTTTGGGTTTTATTTTTTTTTACAATTCACATAAAAGTCAAAGCAAAAGACTGAAAATTTCTAGCCTTTTTGTCACTTGGGTACTTCAATGTTTTAATCTTTCCCCCTTTTTTCATCTGGGTTTTTTTTTTTTGTTGTATTAGTGTTCAGCTTTCTGGGTTTTGCTTATTTGCTGCTCAATTTTCTGTTTTACTGAGTAAATCTTTTTTTCTCTTTATTCCAATTCGAATTTGAGATTCTGGGCTTTCTTTGGTGAAAAGATTGAAGTTGTATTTTTTTTTTGATAATTGATAGTTATTCTTTGTCAATCTTATGTTTCCTCAATTGGGTCCCAAGTTTTATATATTAAATTACTTAATTGGAAGTTGTTTCAAGCCTTTTGATCTGGTAGTATTTTTGTATTAGGGCATTTTAGGGTGGTCTTTTGTTGACTTCAACTATAAACTATTCTGGGTTTGGTAATTGGGGTTTGTCATTTTTCTTTGGGGTTTTGACTGTCTACTTTGTTTTATTGGGTGATCACATCAGCTTCTTCATTTGGGTGGTTACAAAATTTATATTAGTTTTGTTGGGGAAGCTTAAGATTGTAACTTTTTAAGGAGTTCTTGTTTTTTTGGGGGTAATATTCTTGAATTTGTGGATACATAGCTGTGGAGGTGGTGATGATGGTGGTTCATGGGGAGCCAAAGCTTGAGGGTTGGATTGGAAGCTGAAAACGAAGCTGCCAACGGGATGCCGAGTTTTGATCCTTCAATACCAATCTCTACTGCACTGTAAATTCATTTTCTTAATCTCCTTGCTTACTATAATTATATGCTTTACTTTCTCTGCCTGTATGTATATCAGTGTGACTATGAATTACAGCTAGTTCTATTGATTTGTTTATGTTCTCTTCTTTAATTGGAATTTCTGTGAGTGAAATTTGTTTTGATGTTATTCTTCTAAGGTTAAAAAGATATCTCAATTCTAAATGGGTAGCTTCAGATTAATGCTGTATTTACATTGCTGGCACATGATTGCTGTATGCACTACTCTTAATCAAAGCATGATGTTATATCTTTGTCTTCATTGTAGTTTAGTGGCTTTGGTCTAAGTTTACTGTTCTGTTTCATGTTGCTCTTACTCTGTTGAACTCTCTTAAAGGATGCAAGTAATTTCAAATACAAATCAAAAGTCCCTTTACAAAGCGATGTTGGTGTCTTCCATTCTTAGATGCCATTCATAGAAGTGAACATTTCCCTTTTTATAAGTTTCCCGTGCACTTTTTGATAAAATTGAAATTCCCAATCCACCGCATACCCACCTTTTCTCTCCTGTTTCTTATTCTTCTCCGTGCTAAAAAATACTCATAGATGTTAATTTGTTCTAGGGATGATGGAAGTAAGTTTATTTGTTCATAGAGTGTTCTAGTGCAGCTAAGATATGGCAGTAACATTTCTATGTGATTGAATTCTAGGTTTACAAACAGTTGATACATTCGTGCTGTGAGGTGCCCTAATGATGAGAACCATTAAAAATGATATTTTTTCACCAAGTAATGAGGAGTTGAGGATGATGGCTTCTTGACTGTAGTATTTTATTAATTGAATTCTCTCATAAAGGACATATATTACACTACTGTTTGAACAAATAGGTAATGTGTAGCTTTACTTCTATTCCTAAAATGTGCTAATATCTTTGTTGTGGTTACAGTGAATCAAGCTCCATTTCCTTCCGAGTTTCTGATTTTGGGGTTCTTGCTCAAACAAATGGCTTCTTAGTGGAGAATGTTGTAGATATTAGAAGTAAGCTATTAACTTCCTTAACCTATTGATTAGCTGATTGAACATGCTTTTCCAAGTTTGTATGGAGTTGTCATAAAATTAAAAGACCTTTCTAGAATTACAATTTAAGAACCATGGTCATTGCTGTGTTCAAATCTATTTGATTCAAGGAGCTGATCTCATCTCCATTTTTCTATAGGAGTAGTTGATAATGTGCCTAGGTAAAGTTTGACTTATATTTTTGTTGATGTTGTCGAATCTCGCAGTTCGCTGGATATGTCTAATTATTTGGTCATGTCCGTGTTAGTCTTGAAATTATCATATATTCTTTGCAAGGCTTGTTCAATAATTTGTAAATCATAAAAGAATGTAAATAAAGTACTCTATAATTGAAGATTTATTTCAAGTAATTGGAATGTTATCCTTAGTTCTCACAATGCTATGTTTGTGTTATGACGATCTTGTAAGCTGAACCCAAATTTGACAATTGACATTGCTGTTTGTTTATCATTGCGCTGATTTTGACTCTATCTTTTAGTCTTCTTTACCTTTTTCTGAATTAGGAGTTGATGTTCTCCTCCATTTTATCCCTAATAATTGCACTATCATGCTGGATAATTGGTATATGTATGTTTATTTGAATTAAGATCTTATATATACATAATTTAGATTTTGGTTTCAACTTCAAGGATCGGTTTCTTCAAGTATAACTTCGTAGTTGCTTGAGATTTCTGTGTTATTTCATCAGTGATTTTGTTATTTTCAGATCCTGGGATAAATTTAACAAAATCAAGTGACCGTCTTGTTTCTACTAATCCCCTTCTCAACATCTCTAATAATAAGGTGAAATTTCTTCTCCAACTTTTGTTTTTTTTTTGTGGTTTTCATGTATTTACTGTTGCACACTGGGAAGAACTTTGATGAGTTGTTTTAGTGGGTATGCATTTGTGCGCTTGTATTGCTAATTATGTCGGTTTAGCTTTTTTTTGATTGGAATTTTAATATTGGATCAGGCTTCAGGTTTACTAAATATAAATCCATCTGCTACGCCATCACAAAACAGTGTACAAAATAATCTGGTTTCTGTTTCTAGCGGTAGTTTGGAAAATTGGGGAGAGTCTAATATGGCAGATGCTAGTCCAAGGACTGATATTTCAACAGATGCAGACACAGATGAAAGAAACAAAAGGGTAACTTTTCTTCTTTCTTTTTGACAAAGACACAACTTATAGCAAGCATTGGTCCTTTTCTACATATTAACTTTCTTCTGTGTTATAAAGATGCATTTATTTTTCGGTTGAATATGTTCAAATCTTGTTTAAGTAAATGTAGCTTATGTAGTTATGTCATGTGACTGGCATTGTGGATGGCACTTGTGCAGTTTGATAGACTTCAGATGACTACTCATGCAGCTTCTGATTCGAGTGATAGATCGAAGGAGCCTAAAGATCAGAAGGTTAGAATTTTGTTGTTTAAGTCTTAATTTGACTTAATATTGCTTTATTTTTGTAACATCGTTTTAGATGTATCTTATAGACGCTTCGAAGGCTTGCTCAAAACCGTGAGGCAGCAAGGAAAAGCCGATTGAGGAAGAAAGTAAGATATCCATTAATTGTTAATTGTATATGCTTTAACTTTTTGTTGATTCTTTGGTTTTCTTTACGTTTTTGCCTAGTTTAAGATAAATATATCCCCTTTTAAGTTTTTGGTAAATTTATATCTCTCGTTTCCCCAACCTTTTCTCTTTCCCTCGCATTGTTCTCACTACCCCCTGGCTAAGAGCCTGATCATTTCTGTGATGTAGTATCAAATACAAATATCAGCTCAGTTTCTGTTTGTTTTTAGTTTGCCTCATCATTTCTCATGCTCTTATTCTCTAAATTCTCATATTTGTTGGATCTAGGCTTATGTTCAGCAGCTGGAAAGCAGCAGACTGAAGCTGACCCAGCTCGAGCAGGAGCTCCAACGAGCACGACAACAGGTTAGATCCTGTTGCCTATCTTATTTTTTCTCAACATCTGTGTTCTATGCATCAGTTGGTATCTTTCCTTGATAGTCACTGAAGAACTTCCTCTTCTTTCATGTGCTTTCCTTTTGGCACTTTTAGGGAATTTTCATTTCAAGCTCAGGGGATCAAGCCCATTCAACTGGTGGAAATGGTAAGTTCAGTTCCTTCGATTTATTATATTTTCCTGAAACCATTAAAAATAAATTTATTACAGAAACCAGTTAAATATAGCTTAGGCAGTAAATATAGTTTCAGTGTGGTAGAGAATGGATATCATATTAGTGATTTTCTGGGTGGTGGTCGTACCATGACATATCACATAATGCTCAGTGTCATTTTAAGCATGCATAATGAGGTTCCATTGTGGGCAGACATGCATAGTTGCATTTGGGGTAATGCAATAAGGGGTAATAGATGTCATACTAACAAAAATGGATGTGTGTTGAGCACTGTCACATGATTTACTAATCTCCTTCGCCCTCGTAAATCGTAAAAAGTGAATTTGTTGGTTTTTAGCTATTTTTTGGCAATTTTGAGTGGATCGCCAATTCAAAAGGTGAATTAGCTAGCGAGTTATGTTACAATGATCCTAAGCTAAGAATAGGTGTGAAGTGGGTTTAGAGAGAGGATAGGTAGTAATAGTATGAAGAGAAGTTATGACTCATAGCGGGGCAATAGACTATCCACAAGGCCTTAGGGTGATGTAATTTCCGTTCACTCTATTTCATCACATATCCACCATCATGTTCTCTCTTTACAATAACCTTAATACGTTTAGTTTATTTGCAACCACCTTTACTTCCCTTTATGTAGTTGGTTTGACTTGTATTACCCCTGTGCATTACCATCAAATATAAGCATGCCTTATGTGTGGGCCTTTTCCATGGTGCATGCAATGCTCTGAAAATATGATTTTCTCTCATGCATACTGACTTTGGATTGGGAAATAGAAAACGCATAATGGATTTTTATCTCTAACTGTTAAAGTATGACGGACCCTGTAAAATCTGTCATCAGCAGGGGCAATGGCCTTTGATGTGGAATATGCACGCTGGCTGGAAGAGCAAAACCGTCAAGTCAACGAGTTAAGAGCTGCAGTAAATGCTCACGCTGGTGATGCTGAACTTCGTGTCATTGTTGATAGTGTCGTTGCACATTATGATGATATTTTCCGGCTCAAATCCAATGCAGCCAAGAATGACGTTTTCCATCTTTTGTCGGGTATGTGGAAAACGCCTGCTGAAAGGTGCTTTCTGTGGTTAGGAGGCTTTCGTTCATCTGAGCTTCTTAAGGTGAGCCATTGTTAGGAATTGTCTCTATTCCTCACAGCTTAGAGGGACTTCAATATTAGAGTTCATTTATTCTGTAGAAATGTGTGGACTATTATGCACCATCTCCCGAAGAAACTTTTTTGATTGTTTAAAATGATGCGTTCTGAATTAAAGCTCTATTCTGCAGCTGCTTGTGAACCAGTTAGAGCCTCTGACTGAACAACAAGTGAATGCGATCCAGAACTTGCAACAATCTTCACAGCAGGCTGAAGATGCATTGTCTCAGGGAATGGAGGCACTGCAGCAGTCACTGGCAGAGACCTTGTCCAGTGGCTCTCTTGGCTCGTCTGGTTCATCGGGAAATGTTGCAAATTATATGGGCCAAATGGCCATGGCTATGGGGAAACTTGGCACTCTTGAAGGCTTTATTCGCCAGGTACCTTCCTTTTCATGTTCAAATTAGGCAAATTCAATCACTTTAAGCCTTAACGGGTATATGAACAATGCACTTTTCCCTCGAGGATTTTTTTTTTTTAATTTTATTTTTCCTTCGTGTTTCCATTGTTCCCCTCACATGATATTTCTGCTTGAATTGTGGCTGTGTTTGGCATGTAACTACAGCTTTCCTAAATGTTCAGCGCTGATATCCTAGCCACATTAGTTTTCTAGAGGTGCTTCAGTTCAAGTAAACATCTTAAATTTTAGTTCAACATTGTCATGCACCCTCCCTCTTCCTTCCCCTGTTTTGATATGTGGGTGTATAACAAATTTCATTACCCACCATTTCTTATAATATTATCAGCCTTTTGGGTTTCACCCGCCATTTCGGTTTTGAGCTTACTTCTCATCTAACTATGCCAAATAGAGTGCATGCTACTTGCACGGCTTCTTGCATGGAAAATTTCGCGAACTCCAATTGTATTGATGATTTAGTTGAGTGCACATCTAATATGCGGCGTTACAAAAGAATTAATGTCACCCCAACTTTCTTTGTCTGTTTAGTATGACACTTTGTTTAAAAGTGTGCCTAGTTGCTAAAGCTTTAGGTGCATCATCCTCTTCACTTTACATGCCTGGGTGAGTTGATATCGAGGAGACCCACCTAAGTTTCACCTGGGAGCAAAAAAGCGCAACCAAAGTTTTTTCACATTTTTCAATCTATATTCCTCTCAGACGCCTCATCACAATGAGGCCTGCCTTATGCCCTTGCACATTGTGCCTGGTCCTTAGAACCCTGATTGCTTTACTACATCTTTATATACCTCGGTAGGACCGTCATCCCTCTCAGTTTAGGCGCCCTAGGGTCTGTCAGAAGCTGCCGTCTTCCTCCATTGACATAGAAGTGTAGTTGTTTATCTTTCGGATTGAGGCTCAATAGTAAACAACCTAATTGCAGCTACTGAAGTTAAGGCGAAGGCAGTTTCTTTACTACGGTTTGGCCGAGGCTTGTACATGTGAACCTTCTGACTCTTCCTCGTGAATCTCTTTGAGCAAGTTTTAGCGTTATTGGAGCATGGTTATGGTGTGGTATGACGTATAGATAAATTAGTAGTACTGTTTTTTGACCATTAAAAAACAAACAAGGATCGAAGCCCATTTCTAGCTGCTTTTTCTAGATGAGCTTCCCGTGGACACTATTACTTGGTAAGCTAAGGGAGGTTAATGGTGGACAGTCACTACTAGGATCTCTTACATCTGATTATGTTGCTAATTCATTGTCATCACAAGAATATGGGTTTGGTTTTTCCTGATAGATTACCTCTACGTGCCTGCTCACCTGTTTGTCCGTGCCCGTTGAGACTCGAATGCTTTCTGCTTGTCATCACTTGTCTCTCGATTGCTCTAGGATTTATAAACTTTAACAAATACATGTTTCCTGAAAGAAAACACGAATGAAATTTCTTTTTCAACATGATTAAATGTATAATATAGTTCTCAAGCTCATTCGTCAGTCCCGCTCTGTTCTTATGTTTTTACTTAACAGCTCTTTAGTTCTGTTCTTATGTTTTTACTTAGCAGCTCTTTAGTTCTATTCTTGTTATCACAAATTAACCCTGAACAATGAATTGCTTTTGTGGGTTATCTGGCAGGCTGATAACCTACGCCAACAAACGCTACAACAAATGCATCGGATATTGACGACACGGCAATCAGCTCGTGCGCTTTTAGCTATTCATGATTATTTCTCGAGGTTGCGTGCTTTAAGTTCGCTTTGGCTTGCCCGGCCAAGAGAATGACGGCATTTTAACTTATTAACCAGGAGAACAGGAGTAGCTTTTGTAAAATGGCCGGGTGCCAAGTTATCGAGAGAACAGCAACAGCAACAACAACAGCGCCAATCCCATTCGTTCATAGATGTGCAACTCATATTGCCTTGTGTACTTGTATTAATGTATTATCAATACAATCTTGTACAATATTTACTTACTAGAGATTTCCTATCATTTTTTTCCCTTTTGGTAGATCAATGTTGGAATAATTTTATTGGCTTGTAGTTGTGTTGTGTATTATCTTGGCTTAATATTTCAAGAGGAAATTTTTGTTTTTCTTATCGTATTCGTTTTACTATATGATGCATTTGTAATCGATTCCGTGCTTTCATGGTGAATAAGAAAAGCCCGTGAAGGTGGCATTGATTAGTATCCTCTGTTTCATTCATTTTGCAGCATTACGAATTTTAATGAGTATTTTTATACTACAACCAACAAATTTAATAACCTTTTATTTGTGTACGCACCACTTTGTTTCTATATTACTGGTTTATCTATAACTATTACTAAAATAAAACACTGATGATGTCATCACTTATCGAAATTGCGTACGTGTCACTTTGTCAATAAAAATTTTCCCTCTAAAACTTAAGGATGATGTCATTGTTTTAATGACTATTATTAATATCTTTGACTTACTAATTTTTAAGTATGACTAATTGATTTTTTACTCTTTATGTTACATCTTTTAATGTATTAGGAAGTCATAGAAATATATTTTATTTTTTTAAATTTATTATAAAATCTTTATTATATTTTTTTATTAAATGAGTATAAGATATTTTGAGATGGTTAAAATATAAAAGCGTAAATTCTTTTACTTTTTTTTGGACACAAATATGTCTAAAATTTTATTAAAACCGTGCATCGCACGGGCATTATCTAGTTTAATACTATAGATAAAATAATATCACATTACTCCCCATAGCAATAATGGAATCACACATCATGAAATAGCACTAATAAAGATGAAGCAAAAAGTACAAATATTAAACTCTCATGTGTTGCTTATACGTATCAATTTTTAATGGAAATCAAACAATCTACGTTGGCAATTAATTACAATTCATTAAATTTAAATCCTCCATTTCTCATTTTCTAATCATTATCATCATACCCAGTGTATCCCAAATATAGATAAATCTATATTCAGGATCTGGGGAAGGAAGATAGACGACGTCTCATACCCCTAAGGAGAGGGCGGTCGAAAGAGTCCCCAGACTCGATCTCATTTTCTACTCATTTGATAAAAACTCTTGACTTTCACCTTTATTACCATTTTAAAAATATTTCCTAACTTTTTACATAAATGCCATAAAATTGTGTCCATGCATATTTGATTTTAATTTCTATTTGTGATAGTTTTATTATTAACAAAAATTTTAAGTTGCAGTTAAATCAATTTTTTATGAACAAAACTTAGTTCACTTAGATATATTATTTTGTTAAAAATTATTAATTTGCAACATCTTATTTTGATTCATTGAAAGTACTTTTACGTTTTTATTCATTAGTCGAGAATAAAAGACTAAGTTTTTTTAAGGGCAAGCAAGTTCAATTCTATATTAGTAATTTTTTTCAGTTTTTAAAAGATGAAGTAAATGAAGTATATCTGAAAATATGGCGAGAATAATAGCATTTGCGCTAAGACTGATAATGTTGTATGCACTATGCAAGCAGGTTTTTCATAACCTCTAGAAAGTTATTTTGCACGTTATTTATAGTTGTAACATGTATTTCGATGGAGTTGTTTAACATCTTTTTAAACAATCATGTATTTTTTTTGGTTTTTTACATCATTTACATGAACACATTAAAAATTATGTTTATATAGCTATTTTTTTAAAATATATTTATATTAATTAACAAATTAAGAAATATGTGCATGCATGGGCATTTATATAATATATTAAGAAAGAAGCAATATGTGGTAAGTGTCGAAATTACAATAAATATTTTGGCGCTCTTTGTTTTTGAAAAATTTACTTTTAAAATCTCACATTTGGGTGATTATCTTTTAAAAATTCCACCTTTTGATTTTTTTCGAAAAATCCGACCTTTGCACCATATTTTCTTTTACGGATCCAAATAATCTACAACTTGTTTACCAGGTTACGTTTCCATTTATTTCCTAATTTTAAAACTCAAAAATATAAAAAAAAAAAAAAAAACCCACCACCATTGAGTCTCCCTCCCATGAATTCCTTCAACCACCTTCTCTATCACATATTCAATTTCTAATTTGAGAAATCTCCACCACCATTGACATATATACAACCTTCTCTCTCATCTCCAATGACAATATTCAATTTAGGTCTCAAAGTTGTACCAATGTTTCAACTCAAAAATCTACAATTAGAACTTTTTTTTCTTATTCATTTTTTATGAGATATTAATCTTACTTAATTTACCTTGATGAAACTGAAAATTGTTGTGGGGAAGATTTCACTCCTGTGTTAATGGAGGTCCCCTTGATAGATTTACTCCAAACATGGTGGCTATGGTTGTGATCGAGGTGACAATTGTTATAGAAAGGGGTTTTAAGGGAGAAAGGTTTTGCACAAAGGAGATTGGTCGCGAAAAGTGGGGTCATGGGAAGAGGGTTGCCGGAAAAGGGGTTGTAGGGTAATGGTTTCAGGGTGGGTGGTGGCTATGGGGAGGGTGGTTGGTGGTACCGGTGGTGAGAAAGGGGTTTTTTTAATTCATTTTTTATTTTTAGAAGGTTTTGTTTTTATATAATTTGTTTGTATTTACTCTATGTTTTAATTAAAAAAAAAAAGAACCATTCAAAGTTTGACATATGGCATATTAAAGTTTTTCTTTTATTTTTTGCAAAAATACCGGCTATAAGAGGTGATGAAAACAGGCAAGTACTTTAAAAGAAAATGTGGTACAAAGGTCAAATTTTTTAAAAATAATCAAAAGGTTGGATTTTTAAAAGAGAACCACCCAAAGGTGGGATTTTTAAAATCAAATTTTCCTTTTTTTAAATAAGAAAAGTTACCTTGAATAATCCAACTTTTTCATGATTTTCCTACAATAATCTCATCTAATGATTAACCATGAATAATCTCAACTTTTGGGGATATTTTACCAGTGTAAACTTGGGTAACCCGATGACCTGCTATAATAGGTAATTCACCAAAAAAAATAAACTCAAAATTAATATAAATTTAGTAAAATTTTGAAAATTACATAATAAATTTTGAATAATTAAAAAAAATCAAATTTTTAAAACATTTTTTAGCATATTTTTTCAAAATTTTATTTTAAATTATCTTTTTTTTTTTAACAAAACGAACTTGCTATGGCTAGTCATTCGGTTCAAAGTAAACTCTAGAAAAATACTCCAAAAGTTGGGATTGTTCATGGTTAATCAATAGTTGGGATTATTGTAGGAAAATCATGAAAAGGTTGGATTATATTTTAGGTAATTTTTTCTTCTAAATAAGCAATGTTTATTAGCATACAATAGGTGAGATTGTTGTAGGAAAATCATAAAAAGGTTGAATAATTTTTAAAATAGTTTTTCTGATTTATAAGAACTTGAATAATTTGCGAATTACAACCTTAAAGTTTTGGACTTTTACAAATTACACCATTGTTTATCTTTTGTGATTTACAGCGTACTAAAGAATCAAACTCTACAACGGTTAAGCAAGATCACAGAATTTCGACCACTTAACCTAAAATTCCATCCACCGAAATTGTTGGAATTATGTGATATGGCTTGGACCATGTAGACTTTGATAACTTGGTCACTGTAATTCAAAAAAAAAAATAAGGTTGTAATTTGCAAAAGTGTTTAAACTTTATGACTATAATTTTAAAATTATTCTTAAAAATAAAAAAAAAATTATACCAACATTTATAAAAAAGTTCTTTATAAATAGACACTTTTTTAACACACTTTTGAAGTAACTAGAGTTGAGTAAAGGATGGAGAAACTCAAGTAAGAAAAGTTTCAACACAAAGTTGATGTAGATGAGAACAAAAGTGTATAGAGAGAATGGAGAGGGAATATATTTACTCATTAAGAGTGTTCTAAAAGAAATGAAAGAAGATATTATTCATAGATTAAATTGGAATAGAAAATATAAATGCATGTTCATTAATAAAAATATAACATAACTAGTAAAATAAATAAAAATAAAAATAGCGTGATTCGTTATATTAGCAATAGCTTTTTTTGGTATCATTAAATATCACCACCCTTTATATATTGATTTTCCAATATTGCCTTTAATGAAATTTCATAATTTTATCTTTTTAATTTCTATCTTAAAACTCTGCATTAAAATTCAATATCGCAACTCTAAACAAATGAAAGTAAAATCCTCAAAATGTTTCGGTAAGGATCAATATGATTTCAAAAAAAAACAAAAACACTTGTGTTAAAATTTGATACATATTCCCTCTTTTGGCTTTAACGTTTGATAGCAAAATTGTAATTACAATGTTTAAGCATTAGAACCTAGACTTCAAGATCTTTCCAAAGATATATATGCCCAATTGCGATACCTGAGCGAGAAATGACGATCGTTTGAAATTTGCTTGTGCTGAAATTTGATAGATGTTCAATCTTTAGGGTATAACTTTTAATACAAACATCATATTAATTCAAGGTATGCGGCATTAGAAACTAGAATTCAAGAGTTTTTCAATGACATATTATATGTCCAAATCCCATAACCCAGCGAGAAAACACGAAGGTTTAAAGTTTGCAGTGATTTTTAGTGCATTCAGTCGCATAAACACACGCAATCGGACCGCAGTATGGTCGCGTAAAAGTGACTCCACCGCGCTCCGGTCGCGTGTTTTACGCGAACATACCGCATTTCGGTCGCATGTTTTACGCAACTGGGTGTACTAAAAATCATGGCAAATTTTAAACGGTCGTCATTACTCACTCGGTAATTGGAATTGGACAATGCCGCAAATCTTGCATTAATAAGATTTTTCTATAAAACGTTGCGAAGGAATATGTATTAAATTTCAGCACAAAACGTGTGAGTTGTGACTAGGTTTATTTTTCGATTTTTTAAAATTATTTTCTTCTTTAAAATTGATACTTTATATTTTAATTTAAATATTTTTAATAATTTAAGTTTGATTATAATAATAATTGATTTCATAATTAAAAAATAGATTTAAGTGTATTTTAGTGATTTTTTTAACAAAAAATTACGAGGCAATGAAAAGGATTGCGATTTTTTTAGGATTGTTTTTTTTCTTTTATTCCCAACCTTGTTGGTCTTGCTTTTTTATATACTCATTCTATTGGTTTGATGCGTGTAATTAAACCCTAATTTGGTGTAGGGCGGCTCTACTCTGCACCTAAATGATTTTTTAAGCGATGCTTGTGGAAATATGGTCTACTCATACTTCTTTTGACGAAATATTCAACTAATCTCTTTTCCATAAACATTAAAAAATGAAACCACTAGGAAAAGCCATATAGAACTTGGTTAGTGCTTATAAATATCTTTTTTTTTTTAATAAATATTATTTTTTGATCCAACTACAAATTAACTTACAAATCGACAAGAAATTAAAGTGTTATACTTCAAAAAATTTGACCGTTGAAAAATAATTAGACTCGAAAGTAAACTAGATGACTGATTTTTCAATTCAATATTATCAATTTTAGTTGAAACCTATTTGTAAACTAATGTTTGTATTTGAGTCAATATGTCTTTGTTGAAATCTTAAAAGCGCTATATTAATCCTATTTCATAAGAATTTTTTATTAAAAAATATTATATTTAATTAGTTGGAAAAAATTAATATTAATAAAATCTAAAAAATTATACTCCTAACCGTTGAGTTAACCTGAACTCAATCCAAATTCTGACCAAAAATTAACAAAATTTAAAGTTAACCTGGCTCAAATACACCTCATACATCGTTTAGACAAGTCTAGTAGTGTGCCTATCACAATGTTATGATAATCATGTAAATAATAATTTCCATCATTAAATCGATTAAACACAATGATTCTGAATCACTCAAAACTTGTTGCCCCACGCACTAATTACTGTCCCACTCCAGAATCCAAGAAAGAACAGAAAACTGGGGAAAAAATGAATTTCTAGCTGGTGATATTGATGCCACGATTATACAAGGAAAGTCAGATCAGGCAGGCATCATGTTTAAAACCCAGAAACAGAAAAGAAATTGATTTCCCAGCAGTAAAAAATTGTAGTTAGATACTGATTTTATTTGAAGGTCTACAAACTGGAAAGAATTTACCATGCAAGATGATTTAGAAGTAGTTACTTCCGTAGAACTTTTTAAGGAATTGAGAGAGACCCTGATCTTTGGTACCCAAATCCTGCACAAGCCCTTGTTGTCCCACAACATACTGGCCAACGATGTGGTGACGCTGCTTTGAATGTTCCACAATGTTTTCGAGTTCCTCCATTCCTTTGAAGAGTAGCATGTCGATTACCTGCAGATATTTGAACGAGTATCACTTCCATATCATGCAAGCTACACTAGTACAAAATTATACAATTCAATAAAATAGGTAAGGAAATTTCTGAAAATTGGGTTTTAACCAGCACTTTGGTTGGTCTTTGGCTTTTAAATAGTTAACCTCGTCAAGCAGCCAAAAAGGAAATTCCTAAGTTGCTTTATCAGCTAAAATTTGGAAAAAATAAAGCTCGGAGTGGTTTCTTCCAGCTTCTTAAATTCAGAAATAACTCATTATTTAAAAAGTTTTATGACGGTTAATCCAAAAGATAGTGATTTTACATGTGAATTGCCAACTGCAAGCAAAAGATGAGTCTAAGCGAACACTAATAGCGACTGATCACTGGTCATATAAAAGTCAGAATCTCCAACTGAACCACAGGCCTCCAATCCATAAACATACTGAGAAGTTGATTTCATCATATTACCTTTACAAAGAAATAATGCTACTTATTGTACACAATAAAAGTGAAACAAATCAAGTGAAAAGCTAGCAACAAATTGGTTTAAAAATTATATAATCTGGGATATTTTATGGTTTTCTTCACTGACACAACTGCTTAAATTTTCTTCTTTCCAGTTTTCAGGACATAAATTTTATTCGGGGAGGTGTGGGTTGACTAAGAAATACAAATCTATTGTAACGAATTACTCTCACTATTCATTTGGCATCCTATACAATATCAAACTTAACATCCAGATATGCCATAGCTCACATCAAATATCCCCTCTGACACATCCAAAATGAAAACAATTACTCTTATCTCTCCCTATCAGAAAATATGAAACTAGAAATCTGCAATGTGACCAGATGATAGATGCTTTAGGACGATGTGATTTGGAAAAGCACTGGTGAACATGTCATTAAAAAACCTGAAAGCTGCACGTGACTAGAAATCTATCGGATATTGATGTCGTGGGTGTGACAAAATCTAGAAGAATAAGTAAAATTCTGCAGAGGAAAGTTATACTACACACATGTTCGCCCTTCCATCCAAAAACAATTGACAATAGTATTATGTTACTAATCTAACAAAAAATCATCCTTCCCTAAATTACAAGGGTTTTAAATTTTCACAGTTAAATAAGAAAATCAAATCCTCAATATAACTATTTCACATGCCTAAAAATGTACCTTCTTCCAATAACCGAGTATGATGGATTGATAATTTGTATAAAGGAGACCAGTTGCGACCTTTTACAAGCCCAGTTAGGATGCCAGTTTGCAAATTAACTAAAGGTAGCTTAGTAGACAAATAATACAGTCATCATCCTTTCTCGTTTTCCATGTTTAATTACTTTTCAATAGGTTGCTAAGTTGTTCCTTAGCCACTTTGAAATGAACATTTGAGCAATTAGGAACCCTAGATGGCTACGCTCACCTATAAAAGATTTTAGGTTTAATTTGCAGTTGAGAGGGAATAGTTACCTAAGAGAATTTGATTGAAGCAAGAACTTTCTTAACAAAAGTAAAACATATAACAAAATCACAAAAATACAAATTATTTATTTTAATAAGGAAATTTTTGATTAATGAAGAAATACGTCATACATCAACAGGAAGAGGAATCCCAAAAACCACATAAAGACAGCTACAATATCAATGCACTTAAACTGCAAAGGAGTACATACAAAAGGCATTTCTTTTAGAAAACGCTTCGGTGTTGTTTCTTGTATGCATTGAATTCAATTGACAAATGAATGCACTCATAAAAATGCAAGTTATTAGTCAATCAGGTCAAGTTCAACTGTTCAAGAATACCAAGCTCCAAGGTCCAAGCCTCCAAATATTGGCATTGCATATTTCACTAGAATTAAATTTAGATTAGGGGTCATCATTCATCAATTCTTATTCCTTGGTACAGACTACAAACTGAAAGGAGATGACCAAAACATTGGTTACCAACTTGCACATTGGACAAAGAAGAGTAGATCGTCATCCTTCTGTATAAGGAAGAGTCCTCCATGATGTCCTCTTCATATAAAAGTCATTATGACCAAACACCAACAGCAAACAACCCACCAAGGCAGACGCAAAGCAACAAATCTGCTTGGATTTGGGGTGTGGGGTGTCCTATTTTAGTGACTTAAAAAGTAACATCTTTGAAACTGATAGGTTGGGGGAAAATTGAGAGAAATGATGAATAGTCGTAGTAGGAATGTTAAATATGTGACGAAGAGATGAACTAATGATGCATAGATGCTGATAGGGTGTTGGTCTCAATTATGAATCCAAGAGTTCGACATGGAAATTTCTATCAAGAGTACCTTTGTTTCATTAAGAAAATATATTAATAAAAATAGAAAGTACAGTTAGTGGACAAGATGTCCTTCCATGAAATTGCTTACAAAATAACCCTAAGTTCACTTCGATAAAGATTTCCCCGAGAAACACAATTTAAAATCCTAAAAGTTTTCATTTATAGAAATTAAAAAAAAAATTTGGCCCACATAATTTCCACATGCAAAAATAGATCTCTAAAAATACGATAATTGCGTTCTAACCAAATTGACCAAATGGTAGCCAAGAAACATGTATTTCAAAGCTTATGTAGGATATTGTTAGGCCTGAAGCCATAACATTTCATGCCTAAGAAATCCAAAACATGTTGTGGAGCAATCCAAGATTCCTCTTGATGAGAAAGAGTCTATCCTATATTCTTCTTGCATACTCACAATGAAGAAATAAATTATAATTGAACTCCTAACTTTTACGGCACATGATACACTGATTAGGGTTGAGAGCTTAATTGGAACGACAAGTCTAAAGACTTTTCATTGTATTTAGTTTGCCCAGAGCCACCAACCAAGCCTACGTTTGGTTTTCCAAATAAAATCGGCTGTCAATAGAGGATCATTATTCCTGTGATGGATTCATTGATTGTGAGTACATAGAGGCACACGAGAAATATATTAGGATGTCGATCCAAATTCTTTCTTCCACATGAGATAAGGTTGAACAGAGTGAAGAATTGATAATAAAAGTGGTATACATCTCTTTCGAGGGGGAATGACAAAGAAAGAGGGATCACGACAGGGCGTCGGTAATCCAAGAGTAAAAATATACTAGTGGGATAAATGAAGGGAGGATAGACTTTACAGTCTAAGAAACAACTCAGCAAGAGGACGAAGGCCCACCCAACAATCCTCCCAAAAAAGAATCTTATCCTCTTAATCCAATCTTAAATCTAGTTAAAGCAAAGAATTCAGAATTTACAATGAAATAGCTTTCCAAGGACTAGTCCATGAAGAAGCACGGTTGGCCACCAGGTCCCAAGAGAGAAAATGTGGATTGAACTAACTTTTGATAATCTTATGCCTGAAAGAATTATTTCTCGAGGATACCTCCACAACCACTTCCCAAGCCAAAAGAAATTCTTGGCGACTAGATTGCGAATGCCGAGATCCCCATTTGTTATCGACCAGTTCACTTTATGCCAACCGAGCAGATGATCCTTTTTAATGGTATGACGTAATTAAGATTAATATAAGTTTTGCATTTACACTCAAGGACAATTTTTCATATCAATTCTTAAAAGTTTTGCATATTAGCACAAACAAATTTGGATAAATTATATTGTGATAACAATGGGACATAGAAATATTGTATAGCTTACAAAATATGAACACTAATATTCGAAAATTTTCAAAAGAATTAATTCAGTAGCAAAAAATTTTTGTTAATTAATATTTTTAAATATAAAAAGGAAAAATTATAAGAAATTACCTAATCTATACACCTTTTTTTAAAAAACTATTTTATCTAATTTTTTTTGCAAAAAACTATCTAATATAACACAAATGTTTGCAAATGACTACCTTTTAATGAATATCGTTAGTTGAGTGTTAGTTTAACACCATGACCAGCACGCATGTGGCACGTGATTACTTAAAAGGCAGTAATTTGCAAACATTTTTGTTATAATAGGTATTTTTTTGTAAACATTTTTAGATAGGGTAGTTTTTTTTTAAAAAAAAAGTATACATATAAATTTTCCTTAAATAAATCAATTAGTTTAAAGTATTCTATTTTTGACTTTAAATTGATCAATTCAGACTTACAGAGTTCGATTATATACAAAGTGGTTGATCAAGTTATCAGATATGCTTTTTAAAGAAATTAATAAAAATTTTCAGCTTTGATCTAAAAGTGATCAATTTTGACATGAACATGATCATATTGAGACGGTTGCTCGCAAGATTAGCTAATGGAATTTAACTGATGACCTTTCTCGAGCCGAGGGACTCTTTGACCGCACTCTCCTCTAAAAGTCGCTTTGTGTGTTTGTTTCTCTTGGCACCATTGGGGTGCCATAAATGATAGAGTTTGAGTGATAAGGTGGATGTTCAGTCTCTTTATCACAAGCATATGACGCATCTAAAAAGTCATGTGGTATGTAAACTAATTCTTGGAATGTTCAGCTCATGAAAGTTAGTGTAGATGCAGCAAGCTTTAAATTTAAGGAATTACAACTCGCAATATCCGATGTTCATATTAGAGGTGGAGATTCAAGCATTATAAAAGAAAACGCTTTGGAATTAGCAATGAGTTAGGCTAATAATGGAGTGAAGTATGTACGTCTTGAGCTGGATGCGTAAAGAGTATTTCAAACTATGAAAAACTCAAAAACTGATATGTCAGAGTAGAGTTATTATTAATCATTGTAAAAATCATAGTGATGATTTCGTCTTGTTCATTTTCTTTTGTCTCTTGAGAAGATGTTGTATGATATAAATGAAAGATTATCCTTTTTTCATCCAATTGATTATTTTGAATGGAATGAAATGAAAAAGAAGTCTCCTTTTATCTCATAAAAACTCAATTTTAATTTTAAGGGAAATTTCACATGGTAGCAACCAGTTTTAAAGAAATGTTAGTGGTAGCACTTTTTAAAGAAAATTCCACATAGTAGCATCCAATTTATGCACTATCTAATTGCCGTAGCATTTTCCATTAAATTCTTGTTAAATTCCGTTTAATTCATCACTTTGTAAGTTTTTTCCATATGGTAGCATCCAATTTTTGTATAATTCACCATTTTAACGTTTATTTCACCATTTTAATGTTTAATTCATCGTTTTATTCATTAACACTCATAAATGTTTAATAATTTATGGAAAAACTATACGAAACTATCTAATGCGGTCGAAATAAGTATTTATTTGCCTATTTTTCGATACGTAAATCGAAAAAGATATTTGATGTCATTTTTTTCTATCATAACGAATTTTTTTTCAAAAAACAGACATTGCAATTACCCTTATGGGATAACTCTTTCGAAAATCCGGTCGAAACAAGTACTTATTCGCCTAATTTCCGATACGTAAACCAAATAATATATTTGATGCCATTTTTACCTTTCATAACGATTTTTTTTCAAAATTGGACGTTACAATTACCCTTATGGGATAACTCTTTCGAAAATCCGGTTGAAACAAGTAGTTATTCGCCTATTCTTCGATACGTAAACCGAAAAAGATATTTGACGTCATTTTTACCCATCATAACGATTTTTTCTGAAAAAACAAACGTCGTGACTATCCTTATAGGAAAACTATTTCGAAAATCCGATTGAAACAAGTACTTACTCGAAAGAGTACTTGTTTCGACCGATGAATTAAACATTAAAATGATGACTTAAATGTTAAAATTATTTTTTCGTAAAATTATTAACATTTATAATTTTTCCATAAATTTATTAAACATTTATGGGCATTAATGAATTAAACGTTGAATTAAACATTAAAATGGTGAATTAAACAAAAACTAGATGCTACCTTGTGGAAAAAACTTACAAAATGATAATTAAACTGAATTTAACAAAAACTTAATGGAAAATGCTACAGCAATTAGATAGTGTATAAACTGGATACTACCATGTGAAATTTTCTTTAAAAAGTGCTACCACTGGCATTTCATAAAAATTGAAAGCTACCATGTGGAATATCCCTAATTTTAAATGAAATTGAAAAAGGAGTCTCCTTTTATCTCATAAATGAAATGATTAATAAATGTTATATCAATATAATATTTTATAATAGGAGCCGGCGAGCCGCCCAAACAAACAGCACCCAAAAACAAAAAGCGTACCGTGCAAAACAAACAAAAAAAGCAACTACACCAAAGATAGAAAAAAATGAACACCAAATTTCGGCCAATACTCTAGCCGCCGACAGCCAAGAGGCCCACCAAGAGGAGGAAACCCTAGCGGAGCCTTTCCCTCTAGAACCTCTCACTACATTTTTATATACAAAATTGTGTAATTTAAAACAACAAAAAGGCAACAAAGTTAAAAGAACTACTAAATTCTATCATTAAATAATGGCTGTTAGAGTAGGCTAACGAATGTGGAAGCGTGGGCCTAAAGGTGGCATGAAAGGTTAACGATCATGGCTTGAAGGTGTACTAATGAAACATGGTTATATGCAAGTATTAAGGTGATTAAAGCAATAAAAGTAAATAAAAAAATAACACCAAGATTAGAGGTGGTTCACCATTAATTAGGCTACATCAACCATCATAGGTTAGTGTATCATTATGTTTAAAAGGATAGAGGAGCTTTGTAAGCTCATTATAATGTTGAAGGAATTACATCAACGGAATAGTGTGTGTGAGAGAGAGTAACATGGAGTAGAGAATAAAAAGAGTGGTAAGGATAATGGGAGGCTCAAGCTCTAAGCTTGGCTCTACACATAATACATACAACATATACATGCATATATAGGAAAAGGGAAAAGTGTGGGGGCAGCAGCTAAAGGCAGTAGGTAGGTTGTAGGCTCGATCAGAAACACACAGCAGGGCCGCTCAACCCATGGCTCGGGCGAGCAGACCAGTCGAGCAGTAGCATAACAGCTAGTTGTAATTTGTGTCTCTTGCCTTTCCTCTTCCATGTATGTGCACGGTCTCCAACACCTTATACCCAAGTTCAAGGCCTGAATGTTTGCACTTCAAAAGCTTCACATGTGAATCTAATCTTCCACATTACATTGTACTTTAATTCCCAAACAAACCAAACACAAAATTATATGTCCTTTACTATTATTAAACAGGCTTAAGGTCTAATAATCTTAATTAGTTATTTAAACCTTTAAGACCAAATTCTCCTACTCCTTAATTGTCATCTAATTATATGACTAATTACAAGACTCAAGTCACACTTCTTTCAGGTATGCTCCTCTAAATGCCACCTTAGTCCTTAAGAAAGAGTTTGTACTACATACAACATAATGGAGACCGGCATAATGCATGTTTTTCAAATTTGCAGTGCAAGAAATTTTCAATCTCAAGTTTCAATCCCTAGGAAGTGTTATAGTAGAGAAAAATGATACTTGGTGAATCCGAAAACCCAACTCACTAACATACTAACTTCGTTACTAGAAATCATGTTTCACCAGATAGTAAAACACAATAGAATATTAGCATAACCAAATAAATTATTTAAAGAAAGCCAATCCTATAAAATGCTTAATCAAAAGATGACCAAACAAAGCTCCTTCACCCAAATTAGATCCAACTAGACAGTTCCTGCATCAAATCCAAGACTCAAATCTTTATCAAAGATGTTTCCTTACAGCCTTTACTAAAACAAATTTCGGCATTCAACAACAATGAAACCCACATATTTTTTTTATCACATGAGATTATAATGAATCCCTAAATCAATTTCATATGCATTGCACCTGATAGGTGAAAATCCATCCATTTCTTTACTATACAGTTTAAGCACATTCTAAATTTACTCTCTCTCCATCCAAAACCAAATCACAACTACCAATTCAAAACAATACCAAATTACAAAAAGTTTCATGACATACATATCCTTGCTCTAATTAACCAAAATAGAAAGAAAATTTTCAAACACCACAACACATTCTACTCCTTAAAGATATTTTCCTTTGAATTGCACCTGATAAGTACATCGCACCTCACAATATTCAATCCATCCATTTACTATTTAGTTAAAGCACATTCTATTTTTTTTTTTCTCTCAATCCAAAACCACACCACAAGTCAACATTCAATATACCAACCAAAACCTTACCAAATTACAACAAGTAACAACGCGTAAAAATCGAAATTGTTACCCCTAATTTAACAAAATAGAGAGAACAAACAGATACTATAAATATCCAAAATCAAAATAAGAAATAAATTAACGAACCTTAGGATCTTTGATGTGAGAATTCTTGCGGATCTGAGAAGAGATGGAGGAGCGAAGTTGAGATACATTGGTGACATCGTCGAGATTGTAGATATCCATAACTTTAGGAAGTGATCTAGAGGCTAACTTAAAGAATTCAAACACTTTTTTGCGAGCTTCTTCAACGGTTGCTGAATTCGGGGGTACCTTCGATCTCCAAATAGCGGCCATTTTTGCTTTCGTCGAGCTTACAGAACCAGCAACGAGGAAGGGAAGAATGTGATTCGGACTTCCTCGAGGTTCTCTTTTGGAGAGGGCCAAAAAATATTTAACTAATTTCGAAAAAATAAACTCGATAAAAACTTCAATTTTTTTTAAAAAAATTTACACATAATAATCTAATACTAGGATTATATCCGTGAGATTACTTTTATTTGTTATAAATTATTTTGCTTAATAATATGTTTGACATTTTACAAAATTCAACAAAGTCTTGATATAGAATATTTCACCATTGCGTATGATAATTTTGATAAATTATTTCAAAATACTTTGTAAAAAGCATTGGAAAATTATCATTTTTTTTTTGAAAAAATTGCCTAGAATAATCTAATTTTTGTTCGATTTTCCTACAATAATCTCAACTTTTGATTAACCATAAATAATACTAATTAACATGTGTGTTTTCCACCGACATCCAAAGTTACCTAAAACTTGTTAAATAGGTCACTTATAGAAAAAAAGAAAAAAAAAACTAAAAATAAAATTCCTCCACCATTGCCACCCTCCTACTCCCCCACCCCGAACACCACCCCAAATCAGGCAACCTCTTCTCCTCCCTATTTGCCGCCGCTCCCCTATCAAATTCTCCTCAAGGTCAAGTCAATTTTTCATCACGACCATTAAAGTGCAAAATTAGTGGAATCCATTCAATGGGTTGACGGTAAAGTGTTGTTGTTAGGTTATTGATGATGAAGAGGAGAGAGAAAATGAAGATGAAGTTACTAAAGGTGTATGAAAATTGAAGATGAAGTTAAGATAAAAGCTATTAAAGTTAGTTTGTTAGGTTGAAGATGAAGAGGAAGAGGAAAGAGAGAATGAAATCAGTGAAGAGTTGAAGACATTAAAGTGTTATGAAGTTTGAAGATGGAGATGAAGGTGAGATTGGTGCAGGCAGTGGGGGAGGGGCTGCCGTCAGAAGGGAAGAGGACGGGAGCTTTGGTGGTCGGAAAGAAAGGGAGGGGTGGTAGTGGTGGGTTAGTGGCGGCGAGTTGGTGGCAGACTGGCAGTAGGAAGTCAGTTATTGATTTTTGTTTTTTTTTTTTTTGTTTTTTATCAAGTTACCTACAATACTTCATCTGAACTAGAAGACATTCCACCACTAATATCAAACTCTGCTTCATTTGTCATTACAGGGGACCTCCTATCATTAACTTATAGAATGTTTCGTTTTTCAGTGATACCTTCTAACAACCTCAACTCTGCTTCATTTGTCATTACAGGGATTCTCCAAAGCTGCAATCTTGGCTTGCTCTAGAGTCATCTTTCTTCTAAAGTTGCTAGGCATCTCAAAATGTTGAGATGATTCTCCTTCCTGGTCCATCTCTACTGAAATTGGATGCTGCTTCAAGATCTGTCTGTATTACTGCACATGGGGTCACCTTGTCTCAAACCTTTCCTTTCTTTAAAAGGTAATGCCAATTCACTTACTTGAAACAAGTAAGGTTTTTATAACTTAGTACTTGTGCTAAGGTAGTTTACTCCCTGAGTTGCAAGGCTAAGGAACAGTAGGCACACCATTGATGAGAATTGAATAAGACACAGAGGCAAGCCATAATCCAGTTCATTTACCTGTTTGGATGTTAGAGGAAAATACCTTTATTAGTTTGTATTATTCATGGTTAATCAAAAGTTGAGATTATTGTAGGAAAATCAAATAAAGGTTGGATTATTTTAGGTAATTTTTCCTTTATTTTATTGAAAATTATATTTTATTATATATATATATATATATATATATATATATATATATATATATATATATATATATATATATATATATATATATATATATATATATATATATATATATATATATATATTATAATTATGCATAATGAAAAATTGTAAAAAGTAGATATTAAAGTAGTTAGCAATTAGATAATTCAAACAAGACGATCCACTTAATTGTGCTTACATATTCCTATATATAAAATAAACTTCCAGGTGAATAACACTATTAATCGTAATATAGCAAAAAGTTTTAAAGGTGGAACTTCCACTAAAAATATGTGAATTTCTTAAAAAATAGAACAAAACACATTTAGCTAAAATATGTGAATTCCTTGCTCTTTCCTATTCTCTTACTCCTTTTGGTCTTTACAATCAATTAAAATGGACAATAATATAGAGGCCCTTTAAATTATGGGGCACTTTGCCAAGCCACAGCCAGTGGCGGACCCAGAACCCAAACTTAGTGAGAGCACAATTAATAAATAATAATTTATTAAAAAATTATTTGCTCCTACTTCTTGGTGTTGGGCAGGAGATGGTTCGTGTGAATTTGTCTTTTTTTTGAAGTATTTTTTCATGACCAACACTCTTATCTCTACATATTAAACAATTATATATCACTAATCAATAATATTAATAGAAATTTCTATCAATAAATCATTCACTTTTTTAAAATTTTCAATTTAAATAAAATTTACCAGAATAAATTAATCAACAACGTACTTAAATAGATAAACAACCAATAATAATTATTTAAAAAAATAAACAAGCAATTAATCAAGAACATATGAACAACTTATTTAAAAAATTGATAATTTATTGAAATTAATCAAGAACATTATCAAGATATATGAATATAATAAATTTGATAGTACTTGCAATCAATCAAAAATAAATTATCATAGATTCATACTTGACTATAATTTTTTAAGTTAAATAGATTTGTCAAATTGAATTAAAATAAAAAAATTCATACCTTTGATTAAATTTGAATGTAAAATTGCAAAATTGGTTTTAATGGTGGTGGGTAAGAAATTAAGTTAGTGGCAACCGAGTAGACGGCGGTAGCGGCGACAGACCCACGGCTGATGGTACAGTGGTGGACAGGTGGTGCCGTGGTGGTGCAGTAGGCACTCGTAGATGCCCTTAGGGACGGTTGTTATGCGTGTGCAATCTAATAATTGTGTCTTCGTAATTAGTGCTAGTTGTGGGGAATTTATAGTTTTTAATTAGAACAATTCTTTATATTTAGAAAATATTGAAATGTGTCACAAGTTAGACGTGTCTCAGATGGCAGTGAGGGCATCAATATTTGAGATGCGCGCAGGTACCTGGTCTGAATCCTCTTGGCAGCAGGTTTTTTGCAATCTATAATTTTTTTTTAAAATGTCAGTGAGGTCACTTGCGGGCGCCAGAGCCAGCTAGTTCCGCCCCTGGCCACAGCTTGCACATGAAGTTAGCCGACACTGATAATCAATTGAGCATTAGCAAATTTATATTAAGTGTAATCATAATACATAATAGAAGTAATAATTAAAGTGCTAATGATGTTGTCATGCATAGTGATATATAGTTAAATAATAGTATAATTGGATATTACCTCTTAAATTGGATGTGAAAATTATATCTTGAAAAGGAATACATAAATTAGTAAACATATGTTTTTTGATGACCATTAAAGTAGTAGAAGTTGGAGAATCTACAATCATACCATATATAATGACTCTTTTGTTGTGAATTTATAAGTGAAAATTAGAGTACAAAGTTATTTTCAATGTATACTACTTTAACTTTATTAGTTTTCTTTTGTAAACTTTCCATTTTGTTCCTGTCTGATTAAAGGGAAAATTAATTTAGTTAAATAATCTATGATTTGTGATTTAATCAGAATGATTATGTTGGTGGGAGCTTTTTAATTTAATTCTTTGTCAGTTATGCAGCAAGATCTTTATAAGTGAAGAAGTATCTGGAAATCTTCCTAGTTTTGTAACCAAAACAAAACTCAATAAGGATAACTACGTTAGTACTCATAATATGGTGGCATCATTGGCATGTAACAAGAAATATATTGGATTATTATAAAGGAGAAAGATAAGATCTAATCTGATATAGCAGGTCATTTTTAAAGAGTTTATTGGCAATTAACCGAAAGCAAAAGTTGAATTATTCAATAAATGAAAATTTGCTCAAAATAATCTCAATTATCATCCGTTGGTCAAATCGCTACTATCAATTATTTTTTTAATAATCTCAACTATTATTCAAATTTGTTCTAAACATAACCTCCCCAAGGTGACCGGCTGCAGCAGGTATTTATTATCTATGTTAAAATAAAGATATACATGTATATTCATTTTTTGTTTATATAAGAAAATATATATAATATTTCAATAGATCATTAATGAGTTAATTGTTTTCTTAAAAATCAAGTCAAATATCAAAAGTTTCATCGTCAATGATAGAAAAAAGGCGGGAAAAATTTAATGATAATGTGAAACATGTCTTAAGTCGTTTCTTCATTAGTATACTCTATTAACTGATTGGAAATTAATTGAAGGTTGATGTTTTAATATCTTTCTTTTGAATTTTGGAAAGTAAAATGTCTTTTGTGCTTTTATATTTTTGTTTTATATTTTTACAAATTTTCTTGTGAAAATTCTACTCCTCATTAATATTTAATTTACCCTATTTTTCCATTTTAATACTCAAATAAATGTATCTCATTTTTATTTTTAAATAGGACTTTATAATCACTTTTACACTTGTATTCTCTCTCTTAAATCTAACTATTCTACTATTTTAACCCATTTACTTAATCAAAATAATAAAAATAAATGGAGCTAAATGGTTTGACAGAAGAGTACATATTTGAATCACACAAGTCTGATCTTGACATTACCTGTGTTTCATACAAAGTGTTAAGCCTTAAATGATTTTTTTTATGTGTTTTTACTTTGTTCGTTTCTAATGAATTTATCCTATTTTTATTTTTGTTTGTTCTAGACATAACTCATCACTTTTTTTTTTGACGAAACTCATCACTTTTATTACTTTTTAATATCAACTTTAATTCTAAACCCCGCTACTTCAACACACTATATTTAACTCCTTAAGTCTGTGATATTTGTATAGGGAGCAAAGGGGCTATAATCGAGTCAGTACTTAGTAGTAGCATAGGTTATATTACTGGAATATCTAGCAAAAGGGTAAAACTTTAGGAATTTCATGGAGTGTGGTACGGTATTTGCTCACTGACCTCATCTCATTATCTCATTTGATAATATAATAATGGTATGGTTTGACGTGCTCTATCCTTCCCCATAAATTGATTTATAATTGATTGTTGCTATACTCTTCCACCTAGTAAATTGTTTTAAATTTCCGGCTTGTTCGTACCATATAATTCTAAAAGTAATTTTTTAAAAAAATTATCGACATCAGTTGGTTTATTTTCTGGATCCACCCTAACCTGTGACTGTGACTATTATCTTATGTCGCTACCCGCCTGTTTAACTTATCGGGCTAATATTACCCATTCAAATATTAAAAATTAAAAAAATTAGATTCTCCGATTCGACATGCCATCAAACCGGATAGGTCAAGCCTGACAAGAAATTCCATGACCATGAACAATTGTAAGTTGTAAGTGGTAAGTTGTAAGTTGTAAGTTGTAAGTAGGTGATGCATTTAAAAGGCACGAAGAGAATCGCAGAGCTGTACACGCAAGCAGTGAGTAGTGATTAGTAACACCACGTAGCGACTGCACATAACTTTAATTTGTTGGCTTCCTAGTACCTCTTCTTCATCCTATAAATAAAGGTATACATTTCCTCATCTTCATTCACACTAATATCATAGAATAGAACCAATATTTCAGCTAATCTTCTTCCACCTCATGTTCATCCTATAAATAAAGGTATACATCCTCATCTAAAATATTTTATGAATCAATATGTATTTAAACATGTTTAATGCAACCTAATTACACTCTAATAATTCATAAAGCTTAACATTAATTACTCAACATCGTATACATTGGTATATGCTTAGGGCTTATATTTTACATATATAATCTTTTTTAATAACGCCTTAATCAATCTTTATTTTTGTTTTTCTTTTCAGCCATCTATATAAACCGGCTAGTATTATTATGTGAGTTAAATAACGATTATTTATGAGGTTAATAAATCACTATTATGAGGTAGGATTTGATATGATGAGAATTTTAATATTTTAATTTATATATTTTTTTGGTTTTATTTATTTTATTAGTAATTTTTTTCCTTCTTTTGTGGTGATTTTACAAATCACGATTAGTAATTTTGATTATGTGATGACCGCTTTTATGGACTAGCTAAAAATATTATTACTATCGCTTATATATGGACAATTTTATCTCTATTTATTAGATGAATATGCATTTGGTTTACTTAGTCTCAACAATTATATGATCACATTTTTTATTATGTCAATTAATAAGTTCCTTAAGTTTTATTTTATCAAAATTTAGTCATTTGACTCTAATTTGCTAATACTCTAAATTTAATAATAATAATAATAATAATAATAATAATAATAATAATAATAATAATAATAATAATAATAATAATAAGCATCATTAATTCTACTGAACAATGATCATACTCCTAACATTTCATTTTTAATTGTAAAATGTCACCCTGAAATGAATGACCGAGTGGTCCGAAAATTATAGTTTACGTAAAACGTTAACAGTTCAGTTAGAACCAACAAAAACATTTAAAAAAAAAATTAAACTTCGTTATCTCTATTTGTTTAGCACATTTTTTAAAACTTGGAGAAAATATGAAAATAGTATTTTTACGCCCTATATATAGGATTTTCTTATCCATCTTAATACACACACCACTCACGTCTTATTTCTAACAAAAAACAAAATTTAACCACTAAAAATTCTTTCTTCTTTTTCCTTCTACCATCCATGGCAAACAACACATCTCCCAACCACCCACCTCCATTCAATTAAAGAGAATCTAAGAAAAGTACTAGATGCATTCGCTATCATTATGGGGTTAAATTATACTTCCTCTAATTCACAACAGATGCCCCATTTAGTTTTTTTAGACTATTTATCAATCACTCTTAATTTATATTTTATTCTTAATCTAGACGTCAAAATATAGTCAAATGGGATCTTGTTTAATTCGTCTCAATGTAAATTTTATTAATATCAAAATTTTATAATTTTTAATTATGCGCAATTAGATATATTAAGGATTAAATTAGTGCATTGGATGGTGTGCCAAAACTAAATGGGACAATTGTTGTGAATTGGAGAGAGTATTACTCGTGGCGTTAATGTTCTATCTTATTATCCAAAAATAAATTATCAATTTTGTATTTGTTTTAGAATTTGTATTTTGTTTTATTTACATAAATCTTCAAATTATCATCTATTAATACTGGATACCTTTTTTTTTCAAATTATTTGTGGTTTTTAAAAGGTAGGGAGAATATAAGGAGAAAGAGTAGTATATCGAATTGATGAACTTGTATATTCTTCTTATTAAGTATATAGCAATGCAGAATGATGCATATATAGTGAAATATGCCTACAATAGTACAATTTAGTTACTGTTCTAAACATCATTCCTTATGTTCATAAGGATGGCATTCCACATATCAATGCATTCAATGAATTGTAACATCACTTGTAACACTCCTCCTTGAATGCATCACATTTATGTGGAAGTTTTATTATGACATTTATAGCCCTAAACTGCCTCATTAAAAAACTTTATGAGGAAAAAACCCAATGGGATATAAGCCTGATCAAAAGAAAAAAGAGTACAGTGAGGATATTTCTCCCCCTGAAGCTAACATATGTCTCGAAATCGGCATAGTTCAATCATGCATACCAAATACTCGAATTGCCTTGACAAAAGTGACTGTGAATGAATAAGCGGGGTTCTCACAGGATATAATTTCTTGGACTTTTATCTTTTTATCTTTTTGTATATCATGTGCGAAGAATAATTTTGGTGACAAGTGTTTTGTTCTGTCTCCGCTGATGTACCGTTTTCTGACTTGGTTGATATAGGCATCATTATCTTCATAGATTGTAGTTGGAGCTCTAGTTGTATCGTTTAAACTACAATCTTCTTGGAGTTGGTCGATCATGGATCTCAACCATACACACTCTCAACTGGCTTCATATAAAGCTATAAGTTCTGCATGATTTGAGGATGTACCCGTTAGAGTTTGTTTTGTTGATTTCCAAGGTATTGTGGTTCCTAATTATGCAAATACATATTCAGATTCTGTGACTTGGCCATATGTGGGTCGGATAGATATCCTGCATCAGCATATCCAGTAAGTATGGCATCATTTCTTGATTGAAAAAAATAATTCAAGGTATATAGTTCCCTTTAGGTATCGAAATAGATGTTTTATTCCATCCCATTGTCATTTTATTCGTGCATTATTATACCTAGCTAACAAGTTTACAGAAAATGCTATATCTGGTCTTGTATTATTTCCTAAGTACATTGAAGCATCAATGGCGCTCAAGTATGGCACTTCAGGACCTAAAATTTTTCATTTTCTTCTTGTGGACGGAATGTGTCATCCTTTTTGTTTAGTGACCGTATCACCATTAAGGAAATTAGTAGATGAGCCTTATCCATGTAAAACCGTTTCAAATCTTTTCTAGTATAATTGCTCTGATGGACAAATATTTCACTTTTCAAATGTTCAATTTGTAGTCCAAGGTAAAATTTAGTTTTTTCCAAATCCTTCATCTCAAATTCCCTCATCAAATATTTAGTTGTTAATTCAATTTCTTTTCGAGTTTCAATCAGGTTTAAGTCATCTACATACACAACAATTATTACGAATCCTGATTAAGATCGTTTGATGAATACACCTAGACTAATTTGGTTATTTTCGAATCCTACTTTCATAAGGTATTCGCTTAAACGATTATACCATATTCGCCCATATTGCTTTAATCCATATAGTAATCTTTTTAATTTTATGGAAAGCATTTCTCTTGGTACAGTCTTTATTGGTAAGTTTAGTCTTTCAGGGATCTTCATATAGATGTCTGTGTCAAGTGACACATACAAATATGCAGTTACGACATCCATCAATCTCATGTGTAGGCGTTGAGAAACTGTTAAACTTACCAAAAATCCGAGTGTGCTTGCATCAATTACTAGGGAATATGTTTCTTCATAGTCAATTCCTATTCTTGGCATTTGAGAAAAACCTTGGCTACAAGTCTTGCCTTGTATCTGACAATTTCATTTTTCTTATATATTTTTCTTAAAAATACCCATTTGAAGCCTACAGTTTTTACGCCTTTTGGAGTGTGTAAAATTGGCCCAAAGACTTCTCTTGATTCTAACGATTTTAACTCTTCAATTGCTTCTTTCCATCTTGGCCAATCAGGTCTTTTTCTGCATTCATTTATCGACATTGGCTCAAGATCATTTTCATCATTTATTATATCAACAACTATGGAATAAGAAAAAGATTCATTTCGAATGATCCTTTTCCGAAAACATTGTTTCTAGGAGAAAATATAATTTGTTGAGTTTCATTATTTTAATTTTGTTCTTTTATTTCATTATGAGATTTTATCTTAATTTTCTCCTTTATTCTCAATTTCATTTTGAGTATCATTTGGTGCACTTTCTTGTTTTCTCAAATTTCTTGGTTTTAAATCTTTTGAACCACTTCACACTTTCTTTGCACGAAAATTTCATCACTTTTTACCTTTTCAACAAAAGTTTCTATTCGACCAAGAGCATTTGTTGCTGGTGTATGTGATTTGGTAACTTTCTTAGTATCCGTGAATGCATCATGTAATTGGTTAGCAACACTTTGTAGATGAACAATTCGTTGTACTTCTTGTTCACATGATTTTGTTTTTCGGTCTAAATATTCTAAATATGTTACTTTCCGAATAAGTTCCATATCTTTTCTATAAGTCCACATTCTCTCCCCCTAAGGATGGGAATATTGTCTCATTAAAGTGACTATCAGCAAATCTAGCTTGAAATTGATCATCAATTAATGGTTCAAGATATCGAATGATTGAGATGGAGATTCAAAACCGACATATATTCCCATTCTTCTTTGTGGACCCATTATTGTATGTTGAGGGGGATTAATGGGAAAATACACAGCGCATCCAAAGATTTTCAAATGTGAAATGTCATGTTCATGACCCACTGGCCGCTACTAATTGCATTAACGATATTTATGATAAGCTATAGGTCTTAGCCTAATCAAATGCATGTAATATTGCATAACCCCAGGCCGATGATAGTAAATTTGATTTCATTAGAATTGATCTTGCAATTACTTGCAATTTATTAAAAAGGATTCATCAAGACCATTTTGTGTGTGAACATGTGGCATGGGGTGTTCCACTTTAATTCCAATTGACATGCAATAATCATTAAAAGTTTGAGATGTGAATTCACCAACATTATAAAATCTAATGCTTTTTATTATATAATCAGGAAAATGATTTTTCAATTGGATGATTTGTGCAAGTAGTTTTGCAAATGCATTATTTCTACTTGATAGAAGACTTAAATGGTATCATCTTGTAGAAACGTCTATTAAGACCATAAAGTACCTAAAATGTCCACATAGTGGATTAATTGGTCCACATATATGTTATTGAACTCTTACAAGAAATATAGGAGATTCAGTAACAATCTTATTTACCGATGGTCTAGTAATAAATTTTCCAAGACAACAAGAGGTGCATAAGAGCTCATTTGAATAGGGAATCTTAATATTTCTTAGTGGATGCCCGACTGAATAATTTATTATTTTATGCATCATCCCAGTGTCAAAATGACCTAAGCGGTGATGCCATAGAGTGAATAGCAGTTTATTGTATAGTCTTATCATATTTATTTCAATCGGGCGTATATGAGTGAGATACAATCCCGATGAATATGCTGGCATCCTTTCAAGCATAATATTTGTGCCATTACTTTCCATTGTAAGGCATAAGGATATGTTCTCATTAATTGTTTTGGTTTCTATATGGTAACCATTTTGGCATATTACCTTAAACTGATAAGACTTATTCGCGATTTACTCGAGTATAGTGCATCTATTACTAATTTTGTCCCCAATGGGAGTATGATGCATGCTTTTTCAGTGCCTTCAATTAATTTAGTTGTTCCTGATATGGTATTGACATTTGCCTGAAGCAATTTTAAATTTGAAAAATATTCTCGATATTTTTAATATCGTATGTGCTGCTCCACCGTCCAAGAGGCATGAAATTTTGATCCATTTACTGACATTTTCTTTTCTATGACAAGAGAAAAATAATTTATATTATTAATACAAAGCTAGAATACTCAACATAAAATATAAGTAGAGAATAAAATAGAACCTTATCATCAATTAAAAAGGGAAAACAAGTTAGAGAAACAATAAATTCTTCTAATCATTTCAAACGAAGTAATTGTCTTCTTCTTGGGGATCAAGTTTGTGGAGGTTACATCCTCATTAAAGAATCAGAGACATCTAACGTGGGCCTAGATGTACTTGCTTTATTTACAAATTTTGCTTCTGCCCCTTTTTCTTTGTTTTTCTGGGAAGTTTGATATAAATCCACTAAATGTTTGGCAGTACAACAAGTTTGCCCCTTATGTCCAGTCATGCCACATCTATTGCATGTGTTTTTGTGTTTCCGGGCTTGTTTAAAAGTATCGTTTCGACTAGCAAATATATTTATTTCATAAATGTGGCCATGTTCGCGGCCACGAGCAAGTCCGCGACAACGATCACGACCACGGCCTTAGAAATTTCCTTGTTCAAAGGTATTCGTGCCGCTCTTTTCTTGATATCTTAAACAACCTCTGCCACTTATAAAATAGTTCCCACGACCTCGATGGTGCACATTTCTCTCAATCATATTTGTCTCATTAAAGGGCATAGACCCTACATGTCTCCTGTTATGATATTTTAAAAATAATTCATTATTTTGTTCCACAACAATAAGTGTTTTCGGCAATTCATGATATTTCTTGAAATGCCTTTCATTTTTTCATCTGTTATTATTTGTGCACAATAGACTAATTTTGATTGATCAGATGAAGGGCAGAATTATAATCACGAATTGATTTTAAATCTTGAAATCTTAGCTCTCGCAATTCATCGATGGCCTTTGGCATAACTACACTTTAATTATCGCCAAATCTTTCGTTTCGCTCTTCCCAAAGTAATTTTGGGTCCTCATAATTGGTGTACTCATGTTTGAGACTGTCGGTTTAAGGATGTCTCAAAATTGATGCAGCTTTTGCCTTATCTTCCTCAATTTTATGGGATGTCTTTCAATACCCTTTCCTTTGTCGATAGGATTAAGTTCAATTATTGTGTATAAAAACCATTTCCTTTTACTTATAATTGACATTTGAAGCCCATTGTATAAAATTGTTTCTTGTTAATTCCAAGGCATTGAATTCTCTTTGTGAGATCAATCATTATTTTATGCAATTGAGAAAATGACAAGGTTATTAATTTTTGTGTATTATTAAAGATATTAAATCATACTTAAAACGAAAATAAAATAAAAGATATTAAATCATATTAGTATTATCTCCCCTCATTTAATATCTCAGATATAATAAGCACAATATAATCAGAAATAAAAATAAATTAGATAGTATTAACAGATGATAAAATAAAATAAAAATTCTGAAAAAAATAACAAGATTCATAATTTATTTTTGGATAATAAGGTAGAGCATTAGCGCTACAAGTAATATAATTAAGCCCATAATCATAATGAATGCTTCTAATATTTTACTTTTATTTTCGGCAATTGGATTGATGTAGGAGTTTGAAGATGTATTGTTTACCATCTTTATTGTTTGCTATAGATAGTTGAAGCAACAAGAAGAAGAAGAAAGAGCTTATTGGGTTTTTTTTTTGTGTTTGGGATAAGGTTAAGTGGTGTGTGTTTGTGACGGGTAGGAGACCCTATTTATAGGGGGTCTAAATATTGTTTTCATAGTTTATCTCCAAGTTTAATAAAAATGTGGTAAATCAATAGGGATAAATTTTTTTTATTTGGTTAATGATTATTTTTGTTTAGAATCAAACCCTTAACGTTTTACTTAAATTAGAATCTTCGGACCACTTTGGCAATTATGACAAGGTGATGCTTTTACAATTAAAAAGAATTTTATCTTAAGAGTATTATCTTTGCTATGTAGAGCTAATATAATCATGTGTGCTAATTTTTTTTATAAATAATTATTTTAATAATTTAATATATACATATACATATATATATACATATACATACATATACATATACATATATATACATATACATACATATATATACATATACATATACATACATATACATACATATACATATACATACATATACATACATATACATATACATATACATACATACATATACATACATATACATACATATACATATATATACATACATATACATATACATATATATACATATACATATATATACATATATATACATATACATATATATACATATATATATATAGTAAGATTCCGTGAGAACAAGCTATAGAACTGAGAACCAATCTCTCCGATAAAAATGTGTTACTTTTTCACAGAAAAGATGTTACTTTTGGACAAAAATATGTTACTTTTGTTTTTATAAAAATCTGTTACTTATAAGCAAAAAAGTGTTACTTTCAGAAAAAAATAAATAAAATAACACGTTTTTTCGAAAATAAACCTTTTTATGTTAAAAGTAACACCTTTTTGTGAGTTTTTTTTCAGAATTTTTTTCTTAAAGTAACACATTTTTGCCTAAAAGTATCATCTTTTTTATTAAAAAAAAGTAACATATTTTTGCCTCATAGTAACATGTTTTTAGTAAAAAAGTAACACATTTTTGTCAGGCAGAGTGGTTCTCACGGTTCTCATATAAGGATGGTTCTCACTGGAACTTCTTCATATATATATATATATATATATATATATATATATATATATATATACGTAATATACGTATACGTATACGTAATATACGTATACGTATACGTATACATATACGTAATATACGTAATATACGTATACGTATACGTATACGTATATGTATGTATATATGTATATATATGTATATATGTATATATGTATATATATATGTATATATATATATATATGTATATATTTCTATTAAATATTTTTTTAGGTGAAATTAAATTTTATAAGTTTATTAATCAATTACATACGTATTAATATATAGAAGAGTGATGTATATAATTTTATAGACCAAAGTAACCAAATACATACGCACATAATATGACGACATGATAAGATAAATAGAGATAGAATCGTCCATAAGGGTGATAACACTGCTATATTAACATGTCCATAAAGGCGATCATCACAAAATAATATTTTCCAGTCCATATTGGCGGCCGAAAAAAGAAAAACATGAACATTAAGATCCTTTTATTACTTTCTTGTTGTATTGTAGGATCATTAGTAGGTTGGACTGGTTGGTTATCGGGAGGTTGTGGTGGTTGATTAATGGGTGGTTGTGATGGTGGTTTAGTGGTATTATTAGGACTTGGCATTGAGTTTTCATTTACGTGGGTAATCTTGGGTTATGTCTTCGCAGTTGGCCACTACTAGTGGGTTGCTAGTAACAATTATATAATTTTCTTCAAGAATAAAGTATAGAACGGTGTTGGTAATACCATGAATAATAATATTTGTATCGTTTGATTTTTGGGCCATATTATGGCTAAGAAAAATTGTGTTGTAATGTTTTGAGAAGAAAAAAAATATTACCTTCTTGGAATTTTAAGAGCGAAAATGGTGCTGATAATGTGTTAAAATGTAGGGAGAATATAAAGAGAAAGAGTATTATATCAGATTGATAAATTTGTATATCCTTCTTATTGCGTATATAGCAATGACGAATGATGCACATATATATAGTGCAATATCCCTACAATAGTACATTATAGTTATTGTTCTAATCATCATTCCCTATGTTCATAAGGATAGCATTCCATATATCAATACATTCATGAATTGCAACATCACTTGTAATAGTGGTTGTTATTTTTGAAATATTAAATCATGTGGTGATAATACTAATATGCTTTAATATTTTTTATGATTCAGAAAATCATTAATAATCTTGTCATTTTCTCAATAGTAGAAAATAATGGTTAATCTAAAAAAGAGAGAATTCAATGCCTTGTAATTAATTGGAAACATTTTATACAATGCTAGATGTCTAATTATATCTAAAAGGAAAAAAGTTTATTATACACAATAATTGAACTTAATCCTGCCGATAAAGGAAAGGGTATCGAAAGAAATGCCATGAAAATTGAGGAGGATAAGGCAAAGGCTGCATCAATTTTGAGACACCACTTAACCGACAGTCTCAAACATGAGTACACTTATTACGAAGATCACCCAAAATTACTTTGGGAAGATCTAAATGAAAGATTTGTCTACAACAAAAGTGCACTTCTTTCAAAGGCTATTGATGATTGGCGAGAAATAAGATTTCAAGATTTTAAATCAATTAGAGATTATAATTCTGCTCTTAATATGATCAAATCAAAATTTGTCTTTGTCGACAAACAATAACAGATGAAGAAATGATTGAAAAAGTATTATTAACCTTACACGTCAATAGCATTTTGTTACAACAACAATATTGTTTAGATCTTTCAAAAAATATCATGAATTGTTGAAAACATTACATGTTGTAGAATAAAATAATGAATTATTATTGAAGTATCATAACAGGAGACCTGTATGGTCTATGCCATTTAATAAAACAAATATGATTAAGAGAAATGTACGTCATCGAGGTCGTGGGAACTAATTTGTAAGAGGCAGAGGTCGTAGAAGATATCACGAAAAGAGCAGCACAAATACTTTTAAACAAAGTAATTTATATGATTGTGGCTGTGGTCGTGGTCACGGGTAGGGTTGTCGCCGCGGGCGTTGTCACTTTTATGAAAGAAATCTATTTGCCCCCCGAAATTATAATTTAAACCAATTTCAAAACACAAAAGCACATACAATAGATGTGGCATGGCTGGACATTGGTGCGAACTTGCCGTACCGCCAAACATTTAGTAGACTTATGTTAAGCTTCCCAAAAAAAAGATAAAGCGGCGGAAGAAAATTTTGTAAATGAAGCAAGTATATCTGGGCTCACCTTATATGTCTCTGATTTCTTTGATGAGAATTTGAACCTCCAAAAAATTGATCCACAAGAACAAGATAATTACTTCTTTTAAGATAATTAGACGCATTTTTATTGTTTTTCTAACTTGTTTTTCCTTTTAAATTGATAAGATGTTATTTTATTTTCTAGTTATATTTTTTGTTAAGTTTTCTAGCTTTATATTAATAAAATAAATTTCTTGTCTCTTTGTCTAAGAAATGGAAATGTCAGTAAATGGATCACAATATCATTACCTCCTAAACGGTAGAGCAACACATACAATATTGAAAAATCAAAAATATTTTTCAAACTTACTTCAGGCAAATGTCAATACAATATCAAGAACAACAAAGTTAATTGAAGGCACTGAGAAAACATGCATCATACTCCCTATGGAGACAAAATTATTAATAAATGATGTAGTATACTCGATTGAATTTCTAACAAATCTTATTAGTTTCAAGGCAATAAGCCAAAATGGTTACCGTATGAAAACCAAAACCATAAATGAAAAAGAATTCTTATGCCTTACAACAAAAAGTAATGGCAAGAAAATCATCCTTGAAAGGATGCCAATATTTTCATCGGGATTGTATCTCACTCATATACGCCCGATTGAAATAAATATGATAAGATTCAACAATAAAGAGCTATCAACTCTATGTCATGATCGCTTAGCTCATCCTGGCGTTGAGATGATCCATAAAATAATGGAGTAGATAATTCAGTCAGGCATTCACTAAGAAATATTAACATACAACAGTCAAATGAACTCTTATGCATTTCTTGCTCTTATGGAAAATTTATTACTAGACCATCAGTTTTAAGATTACTACTGAATTTTCAATATTTCTTGAACGAAACTAAGGAGATATATGTGGATCAGTAAATCCACCATGTAGACCTTTTAGATACTTCATGGTTTTAATACACACTTCCACACGATGGTCACATGTAAGTCTTCTATCAAGTAGAAACAATATATTTGCAAAACTAATTGCACAAATTATCAAATTAAAAAATCATTTCCCTGATTATACAATAAAAAGCAGTAGAATTGGGCTGGTGAATTCACATCTTAAATTTTTAAAAATTATTGTATGTCAATTGGAATCAAAGTGGAACACCCTGTGCCTCATGTTCACAAACAAAATGGTCTTGTTGAATCATTAATTAAGATATTATAATAAATTGCAAGACCACTCCTAATGTAATGTAAAGTACCATCATCATCTGGGGTTATGTAGTATTACATGCAACATCATTATCATAAATATTCCCCAATGCAATTAGTGGTTGGTCATGAACCTAATATTTCACATTTTGAAAATCTTTGATAGCTCTGTATATTTGCCCACTACTCCCCCTCGACCATCGAACAAAAATGGGTCACAAAGAAGAATGGGATTATATGTCGGTCTTGAATCTCCATCAATTTCTAGCTAGATTTACTGATTGTCATTTTAATGAGACAATATTTCATCTTTAGGTGGAGATAACGTGGACTACAAACAAGGAATATGGAACTTATATGGAAAGCAAAACATTTAGAATATTTAGACCCAAGAACATACTCTGGTGAACAAGAAGTACAATAAATTGTTCCTTTATAAAGTGTCACTAACAAGAAGTACAATAAATTGTTCCTTTATAAAATGTTCCTGCTCGAATAGTATTACTGAAGAAAAGGCAAAAAGTGATGAAATTTTTGTGCAAAGAAAGCGTGGAAAGCCACTTGGTTTAAAAAATTGAAACCACAAAAGTTGAAAAATCAAGAAGGTGACCAAATGACAGTCAAAATGAAAGTGAAATGAAGAAGAAATTCAAGATAAAACCCTCGACAATGAAAAAGAAGACCTGATCAGCTGAGATGGAAAGAAGCAATTGAGATAAAGTTAAAATCGCTAGTAAAATGAGAAGTCTTTGGACCAATTTTACAAATTCCAAAAGATGAAAAACCAGTAGGCATCAAATGGGTATTTGTAAGAAAAAGAAATGAGAAAAATGAAATTGTCATATATAAGGCAAGATTTGTAGCCCAAGTTTTTTCTTAAATGCCAGAAATTGAATTGATAATGAAGAAACCTATTCCCCAGAAGTTGATGCAACCACACAGAGATATTTAGTAAGTTTTAACTTTTTCTTGAAGCCTAGACATGAGATTGATGGATGTCGTAATTGCACCTTAGTATAGGTCACTTAACACAGACATCTATATGAAGGTTCCTGAAGGACTAAACTTAGCAATAAAGAATGTACCTATGAGACATACTTTCCATAAAATTAAAAAGATCATTTTATGGATTAAAGCAATTTCGGGAGAATGTGATATAATCTTTTTAGTGAATACCTTATGTATGTAGATGATTTAAACTTGATTAGAACTTGAAGAGAAATTGAAAAAATAGATATAAATTTGATAATGGTATGTTTGACAACTTGAAATTCATTTCCAAATGTTGAATTGGGACAAATACTATGTTTGACAATCTTGAATTTGGAATTTGGAATTGGCTCAATTCCATAGACTTTCAATAATCATGTAAAATTTGGTCAAACATCAAAATTTACAAATTCCAAGCATTTAGGTGTCATTTACAATTCTTGAATGTGAATATCAAAATTAAATTTCCTATTTTCAAATGAATTATATGTTGCCAAACACTACCTAAGGGAATTTGAAATGAAGGATTTGGGAAAAACTAAATTTTTCCTTGCACTATAAAATGAATATTTGAAAAGTGAAATGTATGTCTGTAACAGAAATTATACTTAGAAAGTTTTAAAACCTTTAGGCTCATCCACTTAGTTCCCCAATGGTGGTCCGATCTCTAAACATAAAAGATGACCATTTCGTTCACGAGAAGAAAATTTAGGTGCTAAAGTGGCATTGGTGCTTTAATGTACTTAGCAAATAATAAAACCTGATAAAGCATTTTTTGTAAACTTATTATCTAGGCATAGGTATAGTAATGCACTGACAGAACGACATTAAAATGGCATAAAATAGCTATTTTGGTAACTCAAGGGAACTATTGATTTAGGATTATTTTACTAGTTAAGGAATGATGCCATACTTACTAGATACGCTAATGCAAGATACCTATCTAACTCACATAAGGCTAAGTCACAAACTGATATGTATTTACATATGTAGGAATCGTAACATCTTGGAAATCAACAAAATAGAGTCTAACGACTACATCCTCAAATCATGCATAAATTATAGCTTTATATGAAGTTAGTTGAGAGTGTGTATTATGGTTGAGATCCATGATTGGTCAACTCCTAGAAGATTGTGGTTTAAAAGATACAATTAAGGCACCAACTACAATCTATGAAGATAACGATGCATGTATCAACCAATTTAGTGAAGGATACATCAGAGGAGACATAACAAAACACTTGCCACCAAAATTAATCTTCATACTTGATCTGCAGAAAGATATAAAAAATTAAAAGTCCAAGAAATTCATTCTTCTGAAATTCACGCTGACTTATTCACAAAGTCATTTCCGCCAAGGAGATTTGAACAATTGGTAAGCAAGATTGGAATGTGCCGATTTCAAGACATATGTTATTTTCGGGGGGAGAAATATGCCCACTACACTCTTTTTCCCTTTGATCATGTTTTTATTACACTGGGTTTTTCCTAATAAAGGTTTTTATCTACCGTTGATACAGTCCACACTTGATGATCAACGACAATACTACAAAATTCTAATTCGCCATTAATAAATTCTAACAATTCAATGCTTCCATACATCCAAGAACGATCTTTTGTCATCCTAAGTGTGATTATATAATTCAAAACAAAATTAACATAAAAATCATTTTTTCAAACGAAATACACATAAATTAAAATAATTAAGAAACTAATAATATACAACTACATACATAAGTAAAGTATTCACATTCAAATATACAACTACATACATTCGTAAATTATTCACATTCAATTTAACCTGGAGATCCTAATTAATCAAAAATATTCACATTCAAATATCCAAATACACATACATGTAAATTATTCACATTGAAATATATAATAAATACCTTGGTATTTAAATATGATAATGTTGTTTTTAAATTTGATTATGAAACCTACATGAAAAACAAAATCAAAGTTAGTAAAAAAAAAACTATATCCCTAAAACATAATGAAGGTTAAAGAACTTAAATTAAGCTTGAAAAATTATACCGTGAAGAAGAACAAGAATAAGCCCTAATTTTATGGGTTTTTGAAGGAAGCAACAATGGTGGGTTTCAAATGTTAAAGAAGAAGAAAAAGAACGAAAATGGTGGGTTTAGGTTGAAATGTTTGTGGGTTTAAGAAAGAGTACCACAGACAGGTGAAGAAGAACAAAATTGAAGAAGACAAACAAAATTGAAGAAGAAAGACAGGACAAGCAGCAGGATGAAAATGGTGGGTTTTTGAAGGAAGCAACAATGATGAATAAGACAGAAAATAGGTATGCGAAAATGGTGGGTTTTATGAGGGCTTTTGGAGAATACAGCAATAGGTATTTTGTGAAATGGAACGTTGAAAGGCAGGTTTAATTTTTTAGAAAGCATTATTGTTGCGGGTTAGTGGGAACCGCAGTATAAAAGCTAATATTTGTTGCGGGATTTTTGAAACCGCAATATATAGTCAATTTTCAATTTTGTAAAACACTTATGTGCTGGGGTATTTTTAGGAACAACAACATTTGCTCTATTTTTTTCGGGTAATTCTTTTTTTTGCTAATTAATGCTGCGCTTGATAAAAAGCACATCAAATACGTTTTTTTCCACTAGAGAATGCTATGATAAAAATTTTCATATATATGTAATGCATTCAAGAGAGAGTATTAGAAGTAGATGAAATCAGTAGGTGAATGCATTGAAAGGAGCAATATTATCCGTATGAATAGTTACAAATAGTACCTAAATAGTGTAAACTTTGTAGTATAAATATGCATACACTTTTGTATTGTAATTGCACGAATATATACCAATATACTAATATACTAATATATACCAATATACTAATCTGATTCAGTCTCTTATACTATTTTTCTCTTTATATTTTTCCAACTTTTTAACATGGAGAACTTTATTTCAAAACAGGGTGAAACTAGAAAAGGGAATATTGATTTAGATGATCACACCCTTTTTTTGCTTTCATTGAAAAATGACATTTTTATGTGTAAAAGTGATGTAATTTTGGATAATAATAAGATAGGATTATAAATGTTAAAGAAAATACAAGATCAAGATAAGGATCAAGTCTTAACTCATTAATTTAAGAGAATTTTACATGGTGACCCTAAGACTTAAAACTTTTCTATTTGGTAACCAAAGTATTTTTTTTCACATGCTGACAATGAATTTCAGAAAGTAGTACACTGTACACCGTGATCAGATTTACTAAAAAACACATTTGGTCTTAGTTAATTTTGTCCATTTACGAAACTAACCTTGTCTCCAATCCTACTTATTACTCCATAAAATCCTCTTCCAAGCTTGTAAAACCCTAAACAATTCTTTCTCACATGTTTTTCTCACTCATCAAGCATCAATGGAAAAAAAGTTTTCTTCAACCTCAATTTCTCACAAGAATGAAGGATAAAATTTAGGATTCTTATCACATTCTATATTTTTAACATTTTTTGTAACACATAGAAAAAATTATTTGTCTCAATTTATCTACAATATTATTTAATTTTACTTGCCCAAACTGTTTACTATATTAATTTACTTACCCACATTCTATACATTCACTTGCGAAAATTAATTTACTACATTATTGACGATTCGAAAGCTTTGGATTAAGCTTTTAAGTTGTACAAGTGGGAGTCTGCTTTCAATGTGAGTTGGGTATACTTTTATTAATGACATTTTGCAAAATTGTAATTATCTTGTAAATAAATTACTTTATCAAAACTAAATTTTTTTATCATACAATCTAACAAAAGGCCTGAGAATTGACAAATACAATAATCCAATTCCAAACCAGATTGTCAAATGGAATATTATTATTAAAATGATATTGTTCACATGTCGTAATAATTCATAAATCTATACCTATCTATAATCTATATAATTATTTACTTAAACAAAACATTACTGACATCATCACTTTTTAATTTTACTTACATGTTACAATCTCAACAAATTTTTTCCCTCCAAAACTATGATATTATTATTATGACAAATATATTTATACCTTTGACTTTATTACTTTTTAACTATAACTATAATATTATTAATATTGATTGATTTTATACTTTTAGATCACATCATCTAATGTATTAAAAATCATTTATTTAATTTAATTTTTTCAATTTAGCTTGAAATAGGATTGATAGACTACACATACCAACAAAGTGCATCTTCTTTTCATGGGAGCCCATTTGCTAAGAACATCATAGTTAAGCGTGCTTGGTGGGGAACAATCTTAGGATGGGTGACCTTTTGGGAAGTTTTTCTGGGTGCGGACGAGTGAGGCCAAAGTGCGCTGGAAAGACTTGTGTTGGTCTGTGGGGCCAGTCTATAGTCTCAATGAGTAGTCACCGGAAGTCCGAGGGGTCGGGGTGTTACAAATGGGGTCAGAGCAATCCTGCGACCGTGGCTTATTGTGTGTTCAGTGTACCTAACGGGGGAAAAGATCATGAAACTATGGTGCGAAGGACGTTGTATTCCTAAGTGGGGGATAGGGATGGGCATTTAAGGGTATGGGTCGGGTCTGGACCCTACCCGGACCCGGACCCTAATTTTAGGGTAGGGTCCAGACCCGGACCCTGATATTAAGGGTCTAAAAAATTAGACCCATACCCAGACCCTAAGGGTCTGGGTCCAGACCCTTAGGGTCTAGAACCATACCCTAAAAAGTTTATTTTTTGAGTGAGATTAAAGGGTCTAAAAAATAGACCCTAATATGGACCCTAATCTGAACTCTTATTAGACTCTTAAGGTATAGGCTCCTAAAATTCATAGATCATTAGTTGAAACTTTCTGAAGCAATAATAATTTCAACACCAAATTTAAAAACAAATTTGAGAACATATTTTTCCTTCAAAGGCAAAAATTACTTTAACACTACAAACAACATTAAAGCACTTAAATTCAAGTTACAAAATCCAAAATACAAAAACATTAAACCAAATCAAGCAAACTTCAATGTTTCATCATCCTTGTAAATTTCCAATCCTCTTTGTGATTTCACGAGTACTATGCCTACAAAAGCAAACCATCAACCAAATCAAACCAAATCAAATCAAATCAACATTAAAACAATGCAAATAGTATAGATATTGATTTGTGTTAAATTGCTAACAAAAATGTAGAGATGAACCTGTTAACCAGTCTTAACCATTTTCTAAATGCTACACTCCTTCCTCTAATCATGTGGGTCGTCATCAAGATCCTATAAACATTTATAAGAAAGCGAATTTGAAATGAAAAACTTAAATTAAAATAGTATATTTATATATATTTTATAAAGTTTATGTTAAAAATAAAATACCAAATTTATGTTATCAACTACTTCCCCATCGCCTTCAACATCAAAATCTTCATTTATAGTTGAACAACCATGAACGTTTTCTGATGTACCTTTAAATGAAACCACCAAAACGAATGAATGAATGTTATACAACTACACTAGCACTTATTGAGAAAAAAAATGAGGAAAAATAAAGTAGAAAGTGTATTACCTTTAAGGTCTTCGGTCATCCAATTTTGCAAACACATAAGTGCTTCTACAGTATGGGAATGGAGTCTACATCATTGTGAACTAACTACTCTTCCTCCTGTACTAAAAGCACTTTCCGATGCCACGGTCGAGATGGGTATAGCAAGAATGTCCCTAGCAATCTTTCTTAAAATTGGATATTTATCATTCTTACTCCACCATTTAAGAACATTAAATTCTTCATCTTCCGGTAGTGGTTCACCAGCTAAATAATGATCCACTTCAAATATTGGGTCTACTTTCTTTGTGGAAGTCTTACCAATTTTATTTTGCGCCCATAAATCCCACCCACTCTTAGAAGATTGCACATGTACCCTTTTCTTGGAAATTTGACTAAGTAACTCATAATCCTCATTCTTATTCTCTTGGTACTCATCAACTAGCATATCAAGAAGCTTTCTAATTCTTTCAATTTGCACCTCAGCTTCATCATCATAAAACAAGTCAAAATAAAACTTAATGCAATCCATTTTGTTTCTTGGATCTAAAATAGATGCAACAGCTAACAATCCATTAATGTCTTCCTAATACTTGTCAAATTTTTCTTGCATTTTTGAGCCATACACTTAATAACTTCCACATCACATTCTAACCATTGCTTCAAAACAACTTTAATTTCACAAATACGTCGAAAAAACAAATTAATGGTAGTGTATTTCCTTCCGGAAAATACAAGAGTTGTATCATAAAAAATCTCCAACTTCTCACACACAAGAGCAGCTAAAGTCCAATCTTCTTCACTAGGAACCTCAAATTTCATTCTTTTATTTAAACGTTTTAACCTTAAGAACACATCTTTAAAAGGCAAAACTGCTTAAAGCATTAAAAATGTAGAGTTCCACCTAGTCTTACAATCAAGAATAAGCCTCTTACTATTACTTAAATTCAAAACGTGACATGCCTCCTCAAAATTTTCAATTCTTTTTGGTGTTAAAATCCAAAATGAAACGCAGTCTCAAACTTTCTCAATTGCAGAACTAATCATATCTAACCCATCTTGCACAATAAGGTTTAAAATATGAGCACTACATCTATTGTGCATAAAGTTTCCACCCATTAAAAGTGAACTTTTCTCAAACTTATCCAATAAGATTTTCATCACAGCATCATTAGTACCACAATTATCAACAACCACAGAAGAAATTTTGTTCTCTAAAGAATATTTAGACAAACTATCCATCAAAACTTTAGCTAAAACTCCTTTTGAATGTGGAATGGAACATAACAAAACCTATATATAACATATATAAGCAAACAATATTTTAGAATTTCATAAAACAACATACAACATTTTAGATTATAGTAAATAAATTATCGATCCTAAATTAGAAATTGACTTATTACCTCAAAGTACGGTTTCTAAGGATCCATTGTTGGTCGATAAAATGAGAAGTAACAAACATATAGCCTTTCTTTTGATTGGAGGCTATCCACATATCAGTAGTAATTGACACCTTACTCTTATTATGCTCCAATAATGCCTTGAGTGCTTTTTTATCTTTATCATACATTTTCATGATATCACGCTTCAATGTTGCTCGAGATATCAGCTTAAAAGATTAATTGAGACCAAAAACAAATCGCCTAAACCCAATTTGGTCCACTATTGACAACGGATACTCATGCATAATGACCATATGAGCTAAGCCTTTTCTCGATACATCTTGATTGAATACATCTTTCTTCATACTACCTAACTTTGACAAATTTGATCCATCTTTCTTAAATTGTGTTTGGCTAGTAGGAGTAAGTCGTAAGTGTCTCCCGGGACATGACTTCGTAGCATGCTTGTGAAGGTGTAAAGTGCCCCTATTACCACCCGCTGTAAGTTCGACTTGACAATACTTGCACTTTGCCTTTTTCAAAGCACTATCGACCATGATCTTGTCAAATAGTTGCCATACAGATGAAATATTTTTCCTATTGGATGTTCCACTTGTATATGTAGACTTTGAAGAAGTTGTATTATTATCCACTTTATCATTTACATTGACGAATCCTTCTTCATATACCTCTTGGTCTGCACTTAAATTGGCAATGTTCTCATATGTATCAAAGTCTTTAGAACCGATTTAAGATTGCAAACCATCCATTATTTCTTAAATAAACAAAGAGATGAACAAGGAAAACTTGAATCCTGGTAACAAAAAAAGAATAAATCAAAATTGGGGGTCAAAGCTGTTGAATAGATCACAAATACTAGAACACATCTAATCTAATCTCAAAGAATAAATCTCAAATTTCCAACATCTAATCTCTAATACAAACTGAAAACGAAATTGCAATTACACATCTCAAATTTATAGCTGTAACGAAAGCCAATAAGTGCAAAATTAATCTAGAAAACAATATTTGATTTGTCTAACTGTGGTGAAAAGTCAATTATAAATACAAACTCAAGAGAGCTTGCAAAAGCCCCAAAAATATCTAGTTAAGAATTACTGCACCTTTGAGTTGCGGTATCTCAATAGAGGACAATCTGTTTGATTGTCATGGAATATTCGAGCATAAGGACAGGGAAGCTTAGAGTTTGGTCAGGAATTTTCCATTGATGAAATCAACAACTTTAGCAACGGCCTCGTCCAGAGCAGCGGTGACAGCAGCTAAATTTTGCTCAGCAGTGGGCTTCTCACCATCGACAATATCTGTCACGGCTGTCACGACAATAACAGCTAAAATTTCAGTGAGATAATGGATTACAAAGAATAAAAAGAGCAAATACTTGCGATTGATACCTTCTACTCCTTGGATTGATGAAATTTAAGGGAGAAAAATTAATTAAACCCTAGAATTCTTGGAGAAAGGGAGAAAAATTAAGAGGCGAGAGATGAGAGTAAGAGGCACACCATTCTTTGTAAAGTTAGTATAAAACCCTAAAATGCTCTCCAAGACAAAAATAAAAAAAATAAAAAGGGTCCAAGGGTCCAATCCGGGTCTACTCGGACCCGAACCCTTATAATATTTTTTAGACCCGGACCTGGACCCGGACCCTTAGGGTTCAAAAAAAAAAGACCCTTACCCTTAAAAAAGGGTAGGGTCCAACAGGGTCCGAATAGGGTCTTAGACCCTTGCCCATCCCTAGTGGGGGTGACTGTGACAACCTAGATTTAGCTTTAAAAATGATTGATAGACTACTCATATCAACAAGGTGGATCTTCTTTTCATGGGAGCCCATTTGCTAAGAACTCCACAGTTAAGCGTGCTTGGTGGGGAGCAATCTTAGGATGAGTGACCTCCTGGAAAATTTTCCTGGGTACGCACGAGTGAGGCTAAAGTGCTCTGAAAAGACTTGTGTTGGTCTGTGGGACCAGTCAACTGTCTCCATGAGTAGCGGTCCGAGGGACCGGGGTGTTACATTTAGTGCATTAGATATTTTGAAATGGTTAAAACATAATAAACTTTTATTAGGATTTTTTGTTATTTATACAATTGGTTACTTAAATGCAATGCTTAATTCTTTGATGATTTAGATTGTCACTATCTTTATGAAAGTCACTTATATTTTCTATGACATAGTTATTTTTGTTGAAATTTTATAAAATAATTTTATATTTTTTTAAATTTGATTTTTAGTGTGTTATCAATAGTTGTAATTTGTAAAACACTCTCTAGGAGCACGACCTTCTCTCTCTAAAGCCCTCTTCTTTGGTTCACCATCGTTGCCCTAGCATGGTGGAAACTGCCAAGGCACGAGGTCCGGGGCGGGTTAAGGAAAACGAAGGTCTAGAAAATTGCCATGACAGCCACTCATACCAGAGAACCAGTTGTGGTGGTCCAATCGATTGTGAGCACTGTTGTTCAAGAAAATCTTGGATCTGAAGTCTACTTGGAAAACGAGAGCCATGGAGCCTCTTTTAAGGCCTGGGAGCAGCCCTCCCAAACATGTGCATCTTCATTGAAAAAGCAACTTCAAGCTCCTCAAACATGGGCTGCTATGGAGGTCAATCCATGGAGACTGTGAACACAAAGGCGGGTGTGAATGGCGGCTTGAATAACCCACTAGAGATCTAATTAAAAGTTGAGTACCGACTGAAGAAGATGATGATAGTAATTTGGATTGAGCGGGTGTCACGAAACAGAAGGCACTACATGGAGCAACACCTACACTTGATTTTGAAGGTAATATTAATTCCAACCCCCAATTAGTTAAACTTAATTTATCTGACATTGAGGATGATATTCATTATTGGGAGACAGTTGTTGTGTGCTTTGTGGTCGGGGAAAACCCACCTTTACATGTTATAGATGGTTATGTGCGCAGAATCTAGAAAAACCTAGACATAGACATTGTAGGTATGGTGGATAAAGGATTCTATATGGTTAGGATGAAATCAACCAAGTGGAGAGATAAGGCTTATGGGTTGAATGGTGTCTTGTTTGATAATAAACCCTTTGTGATCAAACCATGGACTCCAGAAAGGTCAATAGACAAGACTAGCCTATCATCCATGCCTGTTTGGATCCAACTGCCCAAACTTAAAGTGGAGTATGAGAGTGAAAGAAGTCTTAAGAAAATAGTCGGTATTATGAAAAACGTTATCAAAGTAGACAATGCCACACGTCAGAAAGCTAGGCTAAGGTTTGCCCGGATCTTAGTTTAAATGAATATCAACGATGAATTCCTAGTGAAATTTACTTCACCAATGTGAAGGATGAGTTGGTTATTCAACCAAGTCATCTATGAATGGAGGCCTATTCTTTGCAACAAATAAAAAAAAGTGGGCACAAAGAACAAGAGTGCAGGAGTGACAACGGGACTTAGAAGGCTTTGAATAAAGACACTAGACCGAGAAAAGACAAAGATGGATACCAGATGGTGGTCAGGAAACGGTATGTCGTGAAACAAAAGCCTGCTACCAAGGAACAAGAGGGCGCTACGATACCAAGCAACCCAAGGATTAGCAGATACCCCCTAGAGTGAGAAGTTCTAGAGGAAATCAACAGCACGAGGTCATAACACCTAACCGCTAACCCCTTCGATGCCCATGTGTCTGAGTCAGAGGATGTGATTGGGGAGGAAACTAGTACGCATAAACTACCAGTCTAAGCGCTAGGGGCTAACCCCATTGATGACAATGAATAGCATACTAACGTGGAATGTGAGGGGCTAAACAAGGTAGCAAACAAACAGAAGTGGCGAGATTCATCTCTAACCACAACATCAGTTTGTTTGGCCTCCTCGAAACCAAGGTAAAGCGGCAAGGACTAGGTGCCCTTTATCAAAGACTATGTTCCTCTCGGTGCGTCACACATAATAAAGATTGGCATAAAGGAGGACGCACTATAGTTGCTTAGAATAGTGATGAAATAAGTGTAGATATCAGACATTGCAACAATCAAATAATTCATGTAGATGTGAGCCTTCTAAATGATGATGATTTTTCATGCTCCTTTGTCTGTGGTGCTAGCGATAAGAGAAGGAGAGAAGACCTCTTCACTTAACTTGAGAGCATAAGAACAACATTGTAGTCCAGTGGCTCCTCATGGGTGACTTCAACTGCATTGCCAATATAAATGAAAGAATAGGTCAAAGACCCCGTAGCAGTGAACTGGATCCATTACGGAGATGTAAAGAGACTTGTGAGATACAAGATTTGAAGAGCACCGGGAGATTCTTCACATGGACCAATAAGCAAGAGGGCCCTGGAAGAGTCCTAAGCAAAATTGATCGAGTTATGGGCAATCACTCTTGTGAAACTACCTTCCCTACATCTAAAGTTGTTTTCCTCTTAGAGGGGGACTTTGATCATACACCGATGTTAATCCACTTCTTCAAGTAGAGCACAGAAGGACACATTCTTTCAAGTTCTTCAACCATTGGGGGAAACAAGAGGATTTCCTGGGGGTAATTGAAAACATATGGAACACTTAGATCCAGCGGCTCAAGAGTCACCAAATCATTCAGAAGCTCAACCTTGTGTAGGCTATATGCAAACAGAAATTTAAGAAGGATGAGCAGACAACAGTGATCCTAGCAGAGAATAATCGTTTAAAAGCCCAGGAGGAGGTACATGCTAACTCAACTAATGTTTATCTTATTAACCTTAAATGTAAAATGGCAGATCTTCTTTAGAAGGCAAAGAAGGATATGAGATTTAACACTACGACAAAAGACCAAAATTGTCTGGCTTACCATGGGAGATGAAAACACCAAGTTCTTTCATCAGTCCATCAAGCACAGACGTAGAGTAAATACCAATGTACTTCACATGGGTGCGGAGATCATCAGTGACCAGGCTAGGATCCAAGAGATCTTTCAAAAATACTATACTGATCTCTTATGCAATGATATTGAAAATAGACGTTTTCTCAACATCAATATTGTTCACAAGGGTCCAGTACTCATAGCAGCCCAACATAACCTTCTATCCCTGTCGTTCTCTGAGGTAGAAATCAAAAAGGAACTATGGAGCATCCCTGAGGATAAAGCCCCTGGCATAGATGGGTTCAATAGTGGCTTTTACAAAGCTTCTTGGTCAGTGGTTGGTACAGACGTAACTAGAGCAATCCAAGAGTTCTTTGATTGTGGGGTCCTCCCGAAGGCCTAGAATGTAACGACGATCACGCTAATCCCAAAAACACAGTGTCCAAAAGGCCAAGGAGACTATCGTCTTATTTCTTGTTGAAACGTCATCTACAAATGCATAACCAAGCTCATATGTAGTAGGCTCAAGCTAGTCCTAGGGGCCATCATCAGTCCTAATCAAGGCGCTTTTGTGGAAAGTCACAACATCTTACACAATATCCTCTTGCGTCAAGACGTGGTAAAGCACTATGGAAGATGATGCAACATGCCTAGTTGCCTCATAAAAATGGACCTTCGAAAAGCTTATGATACTCTGAAGTGGGACTTCCTAAAGGATATGATGATTGCTCTCAACTCCCCTACTCGGTTTGTTATGAGAGTCATGACATGTGTTTCCTCCTCCCAATACTCCCTAATCATGAATGTTAACCCCCATGAAACCTTTTAAGACTAAACATGGAGTTAGGCAAGGTGACCCCACGCCCACCCTACTATTTCTCATAGGCATAGAGTACTTGTCGAGGATTCTCAAAGCAGTAGGTGAAGCTGAGAATTCAAGTTCTATCCCATATGCTCCCAACTGAATCTATACCACCTCGTGTTTGCGGATGACTTGATGTTGTTTTGTAAAGGGGATACGCAATCAATTCAGACCCTCTGCCAAGGGGTGAAATACTTTTCCTCAGGCTCGAGTCTGGAAGCCAATTACTCTAAATTAGGTACCTACCTCGTAGGGGTCATTGATAACTTCAGGATGCATGCAGCTAGCACCCTAGAATTTTTTTTAGAGCTTACCTGTAAAATACCTAGGCATGCCTCTCACCTCCAAACGGTATACAACTGCGGATTATAAATACCTTGTGGATAAGATGACTTGTCGGATTCGCTCATGGATTGCCAAAAACCTCACTTATACAGCCAGACTTTAACTGGTCGATTCAGTCCTCATGAACATATCTAACTACTGGAAACAAATTGTTATTCTTCCCAAGAGAGTTATAGACCAAATCAATGATGTATGTCGCTTATACCTTTGGCACGGGAAATCCGACAACAACGCTTTACAGAATGCGAACTGGGAGAAGGTCTGTAGGCCTAAAAAGGAAGGTGGGCTCGGAATACGTAACTTGCTTTTGTGGAATTTAACAGTTGTAGGAAAAATAGTGTGGCATATCAGTACAATGCAGGATTCCCTTTGGTAAAATGGGTACATGAGGTGTATATGAAAGGTGGAGGATGGGATCTCTTCAATGCACCCATCACTGCGAGCTGGGTGGTTAAAAGTTGTGTGGGGTGAAGAAAACCCTGAGGGACTGGATGAAAAACCTGAAATACTCCATCGATATCGTATACAAAGATTTAATTGGGACCACAGATAATGCATATTGGACTACTACAGTGTGGAACCGAGTTGTCATCCCAAGAAGCAGCTTTGTGGTTTGGCTCGCCTACCATGAGAGACTTAAAGCAAAACAACGGCTCAAAAGCATGGTGTGGTGGATGATAATTTGTGCCCCATTTGTGGAACACAACCTAAAACGACTGAACACCTCGTCTTCAAGTGCAACTTCAGTGCTAAATGCACGAACGCACTTATAAATTGGATGGGCGTAAACCAGAATATTGGAAACATGAAAGACATACTTTGAAAACGTCGGTTACCCAAGGCCAAATCGCGACTCATAGTTGCAATCTTCTGCAACCTTGTATACGCTATTTGGAAAGTAAGAAACGATGTGGTATGGCAGAAGAAGGTAATGACAGTAAGGAAGGTAGTAGACACCATCAAAGTTGATTTCAAGCTCACATTCGCCTCTCTATCTCCAAATGAGGCCATTGCACTCTGGTTGAGGAACCTATAGCCGAGCCTTTGTGCTTGATGGCTTAACTTGTTGTTTTTTATTCTTCCTTTTGTCATAGTTATTTAAGCCAAATTCTTGTAACGCCGTGTGTGGCTTTTTGATATATCCTGGCTTCTCCTATGCACATGAAGGGTGATGTAGGGAAACTCTTCCTAGAAGGTGGGCCCCACATTCACACTGATGCAATTGATAGGGAGAATCCTAGATATTTGGGTTTATACCCTGTTGTAAAGCTTTTAATTTATGTTAATAGAAAATCGTTCAACAAAAAAACTTCATATAAATTAATGTAACATTTGTTTTTATTAGTAGAAATTGGTATTTATTTTTCAATAAAAAATTCATAATTTTGTATTGTATACTACAGTTACGAACCATTTGTCTTTTTATTTAAAATAAGCAAATAGAAGCATAATACAATTATATTAAATATACAAATAAATTTTTATCTTTGATTTATGTGTCATGAACTAAAATTTTCAGTTATTGCACAAACACTATAAAATGTTATACATAGCATGTATGTAATGTATCTATTCATAGTAAAATAAAATATAACACAATGTAAAATTTTTCTTAAAATGTTAATTTTTTAAAATGATACAAATATGTTAGAAAATTTAATTAAGTCATGTTATTTAGGTAATTTTTGTTCAATTGCTTTTCATTTGCATGCATCTTATAAATACATTTGTTCAATTGCTTCATTGCTTGATATAAGCAAGTATATCTCTCGTTTGTTAATTTAGGGCTTTTTTTACTCAATTTTGTTAATTTTTCATCAATATTAAATTTTTGTTACTAATTACTGAAGTTATTTCTTTGATTACTGAGATTAACAGTGGTTTGTTAGTATTTGATTTCATAGGTTTGTTCTAGTTGAATTGTTTTCAATTGTTAGGAAAACTTTTTATTCCAATAGTAGCACTTTTATTTTATATAGCAACACTCTTTACTATACTAGTAAAAGCATAATAAGATTTTACTTTTCTGGTGTGTTAAATGTACATCTACTTACTCTATGTGTTTATAAATGTTTGTTACTGTTTACTATAGTTATTACTTTTATTATGGAGGTTATCACTGGTTTGTTGATGTTTACTTTCATAGGTTTGTGACTGTTGAATTGTTTTCGATTCTCAACAACAATTTTTATTCAAAAAGTATCACGTGTTTATAAAACAGAAACACTTTTTACTAGAATAGAAAAAGAATAAAAACATTGTGATATGTGGTGTAATGTATGTATTGCTAGTTATATCTATTCTTTATATATATTTATGCTTTACGATGTCTTAAATGTTGTTGCTGTCTTTGTCTCAGAAATATGGTTGTCATTCGCAACTCTTCAATGGTGTACCAAAGGAAATGAAAACCACAACAGATTCGATAAGAACAACTTGGACCAATTCCTGAACCTAAACAAGAAATTGAACAACAAGTTGAAGTTGTACCAACGACAACAACATCGACCAACAACTGAACTTGAGCAAAAAAATAGAATAAGAAGTTGAAGGAGATTGGGTTTGCTTTTAAACTTAACGCAACAAATTTCATGCTAGACGTAACACATTTCTTTTGTTGAACTGATTAAGCTAAGTACCACTTTTTACACATATTCATATACTTTACACATAATGTGATACATGTATTTGTTAATAATATGCTTATTTTTTATTTGTTAACCTTGTCGAAGTATATATACTTTTGAAATTTTATTTGTTACTTGCAGTTGAGCTAATTCCTTCCTACTCAAATAAAACCTCGTTTTTACATTTTATTTTTAATTATATGCTTTTTAAGGATCTTATGATGAAATCATCACTTAACATCATATGAGCCGATTGTTGAAGCTGAAGGCCAAAGCAAATCTAACGGAAGATGTTGCACAATGATCAAGCTTTCTAACACAATCCTAATTTTACGTCGATTCGAACGTGTTGAAAGAAATTGATGAGATGGTTGGTAGAATCAAAGAAGTACGCAAAAGAGCTGCAGATAACTTTGATGTTGGCATTTCAAATATTGATGCAACACCACCCCCTCCACGTGCTCCAAAGCCAACGAGAGCTAGTAGAGCGAGAAAATAGGAAGAACTAGTGTTATTCTGTATTAGAAATGACTTTTTTGTAAAACAAACATGTTATTCATACTACTTAAGATGAGTATTGCATTTTGTCTAAATCATGTGTTCATACATGTACTAATGTTGTTGCTCAGATAATCAAGGAAGTTTACTCCAATGAAGTAGTCTAATTTCATGTTAATGATATTTTTTTGTTGATCTAAACATGCATTAAGTTGTTCAATCTCTATTTCTTTTCATCACTTTTGTTTAATTCTTTTCATCACTTTTCATTCAAAAATTGACATCTTGTGCTTGTGGTTGTGATATGTAACAGATCTCATGATAAAAGCGATATGTTTCTTTTGTTGAAACTGATTAAGCTAAGTAACATTTTATTGTTGATCTGAGTAACGGATTTGAAGCACAAAGTAACATATTGTTGAACGGAATAACATATTTTATTTTGTTGAACTGAGTAACACAATCTCTTGTTTTGAATTTAGGCTATAGGAACGAGTATATTAGCATATCATTCTGATTGAGTAAATTATTCCATAATATTAGGGCTGATTGTATTATTATTTTATTTCCTTAATTAGTGTCTCATTGTATGTATATATAGGGCCTCTATAAATCATTGTTAATTAATACAAAGCAATATTCTTAACCCTAAACACAAACCTTAACCTTATTTTCTGCATTATTATTGTTTTCATGGTATTAGAGCCGTTAGGCAAAATCCAGGACCGGAAAACTCTTCTCAGCCTTCATCATTTACCATGGCTGATTCAAAACCAGATCCAAACCCCGAAAATAACCAAGTTGTTTCAATGAACCAAATCGAACAAATTCTCTAGATTTTTCAGCAAATGAACAAAAAACAACAACCAGAATCTGAGTTCAGCAAATTCTCTTGGATTCTCTCAAATATCGAACCGGACCTCGTAAATCAATTCCTAGACTATAGTACAGCTTGGGATTTATGGAAGGGTATCAAAACCCTCCTCGAAAATGGACACGTCGAACTTCAGATCTTTGATCTGAGTACGAAAGCACCCTTAATAAAGCAAAATAATGACACACTTGAAGAGTATTTCAGGAATTTGAATTCTCTTTGGAAGGAGATTGACAGGCATTCACCTAATCATATGAAATGTAATGAGGATATCACAATCTTTAACAATTTCATCCAAACTCAAAGGTTGTACCAGTTTTTGGCCGGACTCAGTGAGACATTTGACAAGGAGAAACGGGACTTACTAAATCAGACTCCATTACCCACAATTGATGCCGCATATGCTATGATTCGTAGGGAGATCTCAAGACGTGGAGTCATGGTCCACGTATCATCATTGGGGGAACAACCCCTCAGAAATTGGGAGTGGCCTCGCTGCACATCATCACCGGTAAGAGAAACCATCATTCCGGCGAGAGGATAGAACAAACTTGAAGTGTAGTTACTGTGGTGGTACTAGACACACCAAGGATGGGTGTTTTGGTGGAATGATCTACAAAACAGAAAGGCTTCCACCAAGGCATCGGCAAGCCGGACCGGCGGCAAAGCCCTCCTCATGGTTGCAGACAACACCGACGGCAAGGAGGACCAAGTTGGAGGTGAGACAGTACAAACAAAGGAAGACAAAAACCCACAAAACCAGCACAACAATGTCGAAAAAAGAGAGAAGAGAGAAAAGCCGGATGAGGAAGGGGGTGGGGGAGTGATAAACTTGCCTTTTTTGGGTTTATATGGGGAGAGGGGGAGTGAGCCTTTAGAAAACCCTAACCCTAATTTACCCACAAAAAGGACCGGCCCATTTTTTCCTACACCAACAAGCCCATCTCACACAAATACCCCCAAATCCTTTTTATTAACCCACAAAAGTAAAAACCCATCCCAAACACCTTGGATTTTTTACTGTGGTGCTATGAACACCATGTCCTTTGACCTAGCTGATTTTTTCACTCATACACCAATATCCCGAACACATATCCAGACAGCTAATGGGGGGCGTGCGAAGGTTCTCGATGCTGGTTTTATTGACATATCTCCTTCTATGCATCTTAAGAATTGTCTTTTGATTCCTAGTTTATCTCATAAATTATTATCTGTTAGTCAGCTAACCAAAGAGCTGAGTTGTACTATTCTTATGTCTGCTGCTTGTTGTCTTGTGCAGGATGCTCGGACCGGGACAATCATTGGACGTTTATACTGAACTAGGAGGTTTATACTGAACGAGGAGGTTTATACTGTGTGGATGAGACGACTCAACAAAGCCAAGCATTGCTTACTCGTGGGTCACCTGATCATCATCTCTTGCTTTGGCATCGACGATTGTGTCACCCCTCTGTAGCTTATCTTAAACATTTATTTCCTAGTTTTAGAGATGTTCAGACTTTGGATTGCGAATCTTGTGTGATGGCAAAGAGTCACAAACACTCTTATTTTTCTAGTTTTTCTCGTGCTACTAATTCCTTTGCTTTGATACATTCTAATGTATGGGGTCCTGCTCCCAGTTTTGGTATGCATAATTATTCATATTATGTTTTGTCTGTTGACGATTGCACTCGTATAAGTTGGGTTTATTTCTTGAAAGACAAATCTGAAGTTTTTTCTGTGTTTGTTGCTTTCTATAATATGCTTCAAACTCAATATCATGCTAAACCACAGATTCTTAGATCCGATAATGGGAGGGAACTTGTTAACTCTGCTATGAAAACCTTTCTTTCTTACCATGGGATGGTACACCAAACCTCTTGCCCAGACACACCACAACAAAACGGGGTGGCTAAGCGCAAGAATCGAACTCTACATGAGATCACTCGGGCTCTCATGCTTGAGTCACATAGCCCATCCCATCTTTGGCCCGAAGCTATTGCCACAGCCAAAGTTGTTAAAATCGTGATTCTACTTAAAATCGTTTAGAGAGGTAGAATCGAATCGGTAGAATCGAAACGTAGAATCGTACGATTCTACAAATAAGCTTAAAATATTAAAAATATCTAGTTTCTTATCATTATTATCCAATTCTAAAGTTTAAATTTATGAATTAAAGTTTCTTTGACTTTATTTTTAAGAATATAACGAAAACTTTTCAATAATTAGTTTAAATCTTCATACCGATTAAGAAATTTGCTTTTTAAAAGTTTTCATGACAAAAATTTGAAATTTTTGTGTATATGTGAAAGAGATTAGTAAAATATGATATATAAGAAAAATTAAAAATAATTCATACTATATTACTCGAATCAGATTATTAAATCGTAGAATCGTACAATCGTGTTATGATTCTACCTCTAGAAATTTTATTCCAACTAGAATCGTCAGATTCTACAACTTTAAGATTCTACCTGCGATTCAAATCGCTTGCTTGTTTTTGTATTGTAAAATCGTAGAACCGTAGATTAGAATCGCGATTTTAACAACCATGGCCACAGCTATATATCTTACCAACTGTCTCCCATCCAAACCTTTACAATATAAAACCCCCCTTTCAAACCCTAGAATCCTTTGTCCCTATCCCTTCTAACCATTCCTTACCTCCTAAAATCTTTGGTTGCACCATCTTTGTTCTTCTTTCTTAGCAGGATAGAAATAAAATAGAGGTACAAGTTGTTAAATGTGTGTTTGTTGGCTATGGGACGAATCAAAAGGGGTAAAGATGTTTTGATCCGGCTAACATTTGCATGTATACCACCATGGAATGTGATTTCTTTGAACGTCTTACACTAGTGGAAAAAAGCACAATTGCTGCGGTTTTTTTGGGGGTATAGGCTGCGGTTTTGTCTCGCAGCCTTTGTAGTAGCAGCAAATGAGAAAACTTATTGGCTGCGGTCCTAAAACCGCAGCCTATACCACATTTTTAGATAAAAAAAACTTGATTATGGGCTGCGGTCATTTTAAGAACCGCAGCCTTTGAGCACCTTTTTTTAAATTTGTTTTTTTTCATTTTGTTTCATGATGTTTCCGGATCGAATGAAAGAAACAATAAATACATCAAAATAGACACATCAATAAATACATCAAAAGAAGAACATAAACATGAAAAATGAAATTTCTGGATTATATTTCATCATTTTAAGAACCGCAACCTAGATCGAATGAAAGAAATAAATACATCAATATATACATCAAAAGAAGAACATAAAATTAAAAAAAAATGAAATTTCTGGATCGAAATTTCTACAATAAAAAACGAAATTTCTATTAAAAAAATCAGTCAAGACTAGTATACAACAGGAAGAACAACAAAGAAGAGAACAAAATAAACAGAGAAAAAAAAACAAATCCTATAAAATTTTAAATACAACCTAATTTACAGATGATTCTAAAACAACCTAATTCATTAAAAAATTTAAATAAAACCAAATTGTACAGATGATTCTTCTTTAAGCTCAATGCTAAGATCTTCGAGCAATCTTCGGAATCTTCAAGCAATCGACCTTCTGAGTCCTCAAAGAATCGCAATGGATTGCAAGGACAATCGAGATGCGGAAGATCTGGTGTTGAAGATTTGGATTTTTTTTAAATGAAGAATGAAGACCCATTTGATTTTTCTCTTGATTTAGATACTTCGAAGGAAGATCTGGTAGGATACCACAATATAAATGAAGAGGCGTAGAGAAGGAAGAAGGAAGAAGAGATGAAGAAGGAAGAAGAGATGAAGAGATGAAGCTAAGGAAGACGAGACGAAGGAAGAGAGAGAAGAAGGAAGAAGCTAAGAAAGAAGGAAGATCTGGTGACTAAAGAGGCGCAAATCAGATGTATAAATGCGTCATTAGGGTATTTTTTTTGGGCTGGGCTTAGTTTTAAAATTTTTGTGTGGGTTAAAGGCTGCGGGCAACCCAAAAACCGCAGTCATTGTTAAATTTTTTTTTTTTTTGAACTAGCTATTGGCTACAGTTTTAAGCAAAAACCGCAGCCTATATTATTTTTTTTGAGGAAATTTTTTTATCCATTATTTGCTGCGTAATAATAAAACCGCAGCAAATGTTGCGCAGCAATTGTTGCGCAGCAAATGTTACGCAGCAAATGTAATTTTTTTCACTAGTGTTACTATTATACCCAGCCTAGTTCTCAGGGGGAAAAAATCAGTAAGAACCTTAGCTGGCTTATCTACCCTACTGTGACTGACCCATTTGTGATTGATCAGACCAACCCAAAAGAGTAAGTAGGCGAAACTACCGAAGTTGTCACTGAATACATAGTATCTCCTCTTCAGGACACTCTTGTCTCTACCGGTGATCATCCTAATCCTCATGAGGTAAATTCTGATGATACTATGGTTGAAAATGCTTCTAATAATGATGTTGTAGATGTCGACATACCAAACAGGTATGAACTACCACCCAGGAGAACAAGAGGCATACCACCAAAGAGATATGACCCAGAGTTTGAGGCTCAAAGGTCTAGATAGTAGATATCCTATGCACAAGGAGAATACTAAAAATTTGTCTACTACAACTATGGCTTTTCACACTGCTCTTTACTCAAATGATGTTCCTAGAAATGTTGAAGAGGCTCTCCGAGATCCGAAATGGAAGAAGGCAATGGAAGAAGAAATCTCTGCTCTTGATAAGAATGAAAAATAGGAGAAATGTGCTCTACCTCAAATATCGAGCTGATGTGACAATAGAGAGATATAAGGCCAGATTGTTGGCTCTGGGGTACACTCAGAGATATGGAAATGATTATTCTGAGACTTTTTCACCAGTTGCAAAAATTGACACTATCTGGGTTCTTTTTTCTATTGCTGCAAATAAAGACTGGCCATTGCACTAGTTTGATGTTAAGAATGCTTTTCTTCATGGAAAGATTGAAGAAGAGGTATATATGAAGGCTCCTCCGGGTTTTTCGAGTGGATATAAATCTGGGAAAGGATGTAAGCTGAAAAAGGCTCTATATGGGTTGAAACAGTCTCCATGGGCATGGTTTGGGAGATTCTCTTCAGCAATGAGGAAGTTTGGATATACACAGAGTAACTCAGACCACACTTTGTTTCTCAAGCGATAGAAAGGTCGTATTACCTGCTTGATCATCTACGTGGATGATATGATTATTACAGGAGATGATGATGAAGAGATAAAGGCTCTAAAGGAACAGTTGTCAAGCGAGTTCGAAATGAAAGATCTGGGTCACCTTAAGTATTTTCTGGGCATTAAGGTTTTAAGATCGGAAGGAGGTATCTTCATTAGTCAAAGGAAGTATATCCTTGGTATTTTGGCAGAAATTGGGATGATCGATTGTCGACCAGCAGACACCTATTGTTACACACCATGGCTTACGGAGGGTTGAAGGAGGGAAACTAGCAGACAGGGAACAGTACCAGAAGATGATTGGGAAACTTATCTATCTTGCTCATACTCGGCCAGATATTGCATACGCAGTAGGAGTTGTGAGTAGATGTCTGAATTGACCACAAACACACCATATGGGGGCACTCATAAGGATTCCGAGGTATCTTAAGGGTACAACTAGCAAAGGAGTCTTTTACCGGAAGAATGGGCATTTAGATCTTCAAGCATATACAGATGCTGATTGGGCAAGTGATCGAGATGACATAAAATCCACATCTGGGTACTTCACTTTGGTAGGAGGTAATCTTGTTACATAGAAGAGCAAGAAACAAAAGGTCGTAGCCTTATCAAGTGCTGAAGCAGAATTCAGAGGGATAACCAAAGGGATCACAGAGGTCATGTTGCTTAGGAAACTCCTAAGCAAGCTATATGTTTCAGAGAATAAAACATATAGCCTTTTTTGTGATAATAAAGCTGCTATCAGTATTTCAGAGAACCCTGTTCAGTATGATCGTACTAAACATGTTGAAATTGATAGACACTTCATAAAGGAAAAGTTGGAGAAAAAGATCATCAGCCTTCCTCATGTGAGATCAGAAGATCAGTTAGCTGACATACTCACTAAAGCAGTCTCATCTGAACTTTCGAGCAGACATTATGCAAGTTAGGTAGAGATCCGAAGACCTAACTTGAGAGGAAGTGTAGGAATGAGTATATTAGCATATTATTCTGATTGAGTAAAGTATTCCATAATATTAGGGTTGATTGTATTATTATTTTATTTCCTTAATTAGTGTCTCATTGTATGTATATACAGGGCCTCTATAAATCATTGTTAATTAATACAAAGAATTATTCTTAACCCTAAACACAAACCTTAACCCTATTTTCCGCATTATTATTGTTTTCATAGGCATAAAGCAACATGATAATAAATTAACCCAACCCTTTAGCTGAGTGACGCAAAGTAACAGATTTTAGGCATAAAATAACAAATTATACACTGAAAAGTAACATATTTAAAATGTAGTACTATTCTTGGTTAACGTGGTTTTAAGCTGCAGCCTTTCGGATAGTTGCAGCTGTCTTTCTCTTTGAAGACCCTTCTTCAGCCGAGGGACTCTTTGGTCGCACTCTCCTATTTGGGTATGAGCTATTGTCTATCATTCTTTCCCAGACCCTGACCAAACTTTGTCTATGAATGGGATACATTGGGTATGATGATGATGATGAAGATGGACCAAAATGTGTTTTTATGCTGGAAAATGATGTATTTGACAAAAATGGACAGTGCTAATCGTGCTTAAGGCATTCAGACCAACAAAAAACACAAATTCTTAAAAAGAATGCCTTTTGGAAAGGCATGTCTCTTTAGAGCGGTCCGATATCTTATGAGGAAAAAAAAGAAATTTAAACTTAAAATCAAATGTGTGCTTCTTTACTTGTTTAGCCATTGAAGTTGATGTTTAACCTATTAGACTTGATATTTTAACCTATTTGAGTTGATATTTTAACCTATTAAAGTTAATATTTTAGCCTATTTAGAGTTGGAGTTTTAAGATGTTAAGTTGTTACCCAATTGAAATAAAATCAAAATACCAACTTCAATGAGTTAAAATACAACTTTAATAGGTTAAAATATCAATTTCAAGAGATTAACAACTTTACAGTTAACAGTTTAAAATACCAACTCCAAAAGGTTAAAACACTAACTTCAATAGGTTAAAACATCAACTCTAATAGGTTAAAATATATTAAGAAGCAAATGTTTATTTCAAGTTCAAATATCTTTTTTTCTAATAAAATATTAAACCGGTCCAAAAAGACGCGTCTCTTAAAGAGACCGACCGTGTCTTTTAAAAATTTGTGAAAAATATAATGTCAACCCTAATAATATCCTTATTAAGACAAATGCGATAGTCCTTTTTGACCATGGATGCGAGGTTTTTTTAAGCAAAAACATGGAGTACTAAACTAACCATCCATAAGAGGCAATGGCATAAAGCACGAGAACGGATATTGATATGCCAACTTCAACATTCAACAACATGATTCTCGAGATGTACTTATCAAACCCAATTCAACTTTGTTTTGAGCTCGTTTTGACTCTAGCATGGTGGAAACATGAGTTCCTTTAGGTAGTGTTTGACAGCATAGAATTCATTTGAAAATAGGAAATTTGATTTTGATATTTACATTCAAGAATTGTAAATGACACCTACATGCTTGGAATTTGCAAATTTTAATATTTGACCAAATTTTACATTGTTATTGAAAGTCTATGAAATTGAGTCGATTCCAAATTTCAAATTCAAGATTTGCCAAACATTGTATTTGACCCAATTCAACATTTAGAAATAAATTCCAAGTTACCAAACATACCAGTACATAAATGTTGAACACGAATCAAGAATGTAACTCAAGGGCTTGTGACATCACACATGTCTCCAAGTCTAGAATCTTAGTCGGCTTTTTGTCAAAGCTTTGCTACAATTCCTCCTAAACTTTCATTGTTTTAGTATGTATAAAGTACGGTTCATAACTTCTACCTCTTCTACATTAATCAGTTGTTTGTCTGCCCGATTCTACGATAGTAAAGCTTTTGGCTTTTTCCTCTCAATGCAGATCAAAAAATATACTCAAATTCCTTCCTCGGAAAAGTAAATTGTTCTACAAGTAAGATTAACAAGATGTTTACACTCAAATGTTTAAGGGACATGGATCACGTTACACATTCGCAAGGAAAATCACGGCCCATATTCATCAAATTACGTCTAAACATGAACAATCTGAAAGATTTTCCCTTTGTATATGAACTAACGTTTATGTTCTACATTTCTCCACATTCAGCTATAGCACAAGGAAGTTTAGGACGGCTGTTTGGTCCAGTTGCGACATTCTCAATTTTTCTGACTACCAAAAGACCATCACCAAGAACTCTCTGCAAGGAAGCAATTCAGTGTATCAACGTAACAGTACCAAAAAGCAACCGGAAAAGTCTCGGAATTCAGAAGCATTCTTGTCATACTTCATCTTTACCCCAACAGATTCCAAACAAGTAAAAACTATATTTGTTTGAAGTGTTGTACCTTTAGAACACAGATTCACGCTACTGCTAAAAACACGCGCACACGAAAAGAAAGATTGGGGTTTAAAGGACCAAGAAGCTTACCCCAAAAACCACGTGCTTATCGTCAAGCCAATCACATTTTGCGCAGGTAATAAAGAACTGCAACAGAAGGAAAAAAGGCCCATATCAGTTCAGCTTCTCAGCAGAATGACTGAATATAGGGTACTCAAGGTTAAGAATGATAGAAGTTGAAAATAAACCTTCGTAAGAACAACAAGCCCTATAGAAATCACGGGCACTTGACTAGGAACAATTAAACACGTCAAATCCTCCATAGCTCACAACAGAGAGAATATATTGTCAAATATGAGGCTCTTTTTTCGTGCTTCTTGGATACATGAACAAATTTTGTCATTTACTAAATTTTTGGATAAATTGCATCATCAATAAAACAAATCCCATTTGCTAAATCAAGGTAACTAAGGGCTAGTGCTAGTATTCGTATGAGGAACATATACCACAATGCAAAAGATTCCAATAACACAATCGGTAAAGCAGGAATACAGCTGACTAAATTTTGTTTGTATAAACTTCTGTGACTAAAGATAAAATTAGATATGTTGTTCAGTTGGTAACTTGGTAGGAAAGAAAATCGATAAATGGATTTCTTCAGAAGTATTTATTGGTGGTTTTTGTTGGGTTGGAAAATTTGGGTAGTGGGGATCCTATATGTAATAGGAAAGTCCATCGTCCAAGAGGTGACTCATGAGCTTCCAAGCTTGTGAAACATAAAAGTACTTAATAATCTGTTTTAAAAAAATGTCGTCTTCAGTTCGGCCAACAATTTAACAGCAGGTACTAATTATTGCCAAAACCCATTATACTTGGTAAAGCTTGCAAAGGATATTTTCCATTATTATGAAAAAAATGTAATGATTAGCAATGTAATGATTAGCAAGGATCCCTAAGTAATATATCTTGTTGCAAGGAATAAAAGAATGTAACAGAAGAGAAGGGTACATGAATAGTACCTGACATCCATTAGTATTCTGTCCACTATTTGCCTGCAGCAGCATAAAATTCACATTTTTAAAACAAAGCAGTATTAAGAATATCAATTATAAGGTAATATGAAAAGTATTAGCATCCTCAAAGATAGTGTCTTCCAAAAAAAAGCTAGCCAAAAGATGCAATGACGTGCAAGTTGCACTGAAGTTATACACAGATAAAATGCACTGTAGAAAGCCATAGTCAACTACATTTCAGCCATAGTACATGCTTGAGAATCATCATTCATCCCTCCTACTGAAGATCGGGATTTTTTCTCCCTAAATTATACCAACCCCGCCTCAGTACCTTTTAATAAAACTTCCATTGAAACCTATCAAGAATAATATAAAACATAAAAAATTCTCTCATCCCCTCAACTGACTCCAAATATAATTCATCAGAAAGAAGTAAAAATGAGTCACTGTATATAGTCTCACATGTCCAACTGAATTCTTATGTAGGGTCTTGTGAGTTTAGAAAAATGGCTTCAATTCTTACACGTGACACAGACATGTGCCCTCAATTAGGATATAAGTCAGTATCAGAATTATCCATATGGAAAGGAATAACAACATTCGAGGATATATGAACTGAGACACCATGAGCTTATCATCCTAAACTATCATACGTTTGACTTTCCTACTCAGAATTGCAGATATTTTGGTTTTACTTACTCGGCCAAGTTGATGGGGATGGTGGCATGGAAATGCTGTGTAGTGTAGTTGTGCTGAAAAGGGGGTTATGTGTCAGAATGCAGGTGAAGTGTTAAGTGTCTGTGACTGGAAGCTTAATATGTGTGAGGAAGGGTTGAGTGTGCCAAGTGAATTTTGACATCGTTGTTGCTAAGTAAATTAAGGCAATGTCTAATATCCAACAAAAGAAGACTAGGCTATCAAGAAGTTTGAAAATATACACATGTCACTGTATCATAAAGAACATGCAGCTAAATTTTTTTATAATCAATTTTAGTTGAGAAAGAAACAATGGACAAGCAACATCAACTGGAACAGGGAAACAATATCCATACCATTGACAGTAAACCAGGGCCAGTGTGCTTCGCAATGAAATTTTCATCATCAAATTTTGTCCCATAAATGGAAACACACCCACTGCCATCGCCCTGGGAAAAATTTAAAAAAATAAGATCCTTAGATAAAACAAAAGATACAACAGACTTTTACATAACAAATCTCAATGAGACTTGACCAATTTTAAAGGAGATGTATATTGTGTTGTCAAAGAAGCACAAGGACAATGACAAAGTGCCATTTGTCTATCTTCATCAAAAGGGGACTCAATTCATAAATAAAGTGTACTTCCTCCGTTCCACTTACTCGCAACATTTAGGAATATTGCACTATTCATGCATCAATTAGTTTGTGATTAGTGTTTAATCTATAAGTTAAATCATAGTCAACTGGGATCTCGTGTGATTCGTTTCAATGCAAAGATTATTGATATCTAATTTTTATAATTTGAAATGTAGAAGTGAAAAAAATTACACAAGAAATTGCGATTGAAATCATTATGTCATTCTGTTATGAATTGGATGGGCCATGAGAAGAAATCACTAAAGATCGTATATGAATGTATCGATTTGTATGTAAAATGTGATTGTATAACGAAGAACGATTACAATGGATAGTATACAAGCATTCGAGAGTCTTGATCTCTCCTAAGAGTATTACACCCCACTAAAACTATTACACTTCTTGAATGACTAAGCTTTTGAGAGGCTAATTATCATACCAATGAGTTTAATACCTCTTTACAAATTAGTTGAAACATAACCAACTTCCTTCTCTCGGATTCCTTCCCTATTTATAGCAATCTCACATTTTCATCTTACTTTCTCCAATCTACTAACTAGCTTCTTTTGCAAGTTAAACAATTATGGCGAAGCCTATGATACCCTTCATATTCATGAATTACATATTGTGTTATGTATTCTATCGATAAAATTTTACGTTTGGTGGATACAATAAAAGGTAGCTAAAAATACCCTTAAAAATTCAGGGAAGAATATACAAGATGCGTAAACTGCATGTCTGTATCACATTCACATAATTTAGGTAACTATTAAAAAGGCATTCAAACCTAATAGCCTATACAACTGTCGACAACACCAACCACAATATTGCAAAAGCTTCAATTCCAAAATATAGGGGCTAGGGGTCGGCTATACAACATAGCACTAGTTTTAAAGAGCTAGATTTGACTCAACCAAAAGCACAGTATTACACATTCATTATCTGGTATCTATACCTTCTTAAACCCACAAACATAAGACAATTATTTTTTACTATCTATTTAGTACATAAACCATTGAAGTTGTTAACTGCAATTTTTCTTTGACCCCCAACCCTACCAATATGTGTTCAGCTAAAAAGAAGATAGTAAGATTATTGCATCTTAAACAGTGCTTCAATAATTCAAGAAGCTGACAAACCTTCAGAAAATCACCAGCTTGAATCATGAAATCCTTGATCACTCTATGAAACTGACATCCTTTGTAGCCAACAGGCAATCCATTTTTCCTGCCAATGCAGATACACAACACATAATAATTAGAAGCAAAGCAAAAAGTGCAAATAATGATGAAGCAATTGTATTAAATCAGAAAGGCTGCATAAGAAAAATACCTGTATTCCCCTGTACAGAACTGCCTGCAAATTGAAAATTGAAAAATGAAAATTGATTAGAGAAGTCGCAATGCAACAAGTACTAACAAAATATTGTTTAACCAACCTAGGCAATACACTCCAATTACAAGTGTAGTATGTAAATGGAGAATATGTACATAATCATTATAGTAAAGGAAAAAGCAGTCAATAAGTATCAGCACAGCCGCTGCAATGAAGAAAAATGGCATTGACAAACAAGGCATGAGAAACAGACATTGTTCATAAACCTTTAACTTAGATCAAACCAACAACGGAAAGAAACATACAAAAGTCAATTGCGATAGGCTACTAAGATATTAATAACACACTTATTCCATCAACCCAATAGCCTCCTACACAACCACGTTAAAGAAAATGCAAAGCAAAAGACCCTATAACCAAGTTTTCATCTAAGCAAAAGACCCTACACAATTAATTAATGGTGAGGAATGGATGTGAAGCTTATTTAGACATACATGTAGATGTAGGATGCAAGGTAGGAGTACATAATGTTATAGTCCCATGATAGGTATATAGGTGAAGGTAAACAAATTAGAGGAGTCAAATGGTTTCATTATAAGTTTGTACTCATGTTTCAAATGATAAGAGTCAACTGTCAAATGATTAGTTTGTTTTGATCAACAGCAGAAAATGAGTTGTTCAACAATTAACAGCCCCTAAAATTTTGAGTAACAGCAAACTTCAGAAGATGAAGTACTAAGAACCCATCAATTTAATTTTACCAGTAGAAATGTCCCAACAAAGAATGTAGTGGTCCTTCGTCCCTCTTGTTACATTTGACATTTTAGTCCATCAAAATTAATTTGCTAAATCTCTTTTTTATTTGACATGACCCGTAATCTCACCCAAACCAGCAGCCAATCCAAGATACTAGAACACTCATCTCTGCTTAAACGACTATTTTTTCAATGTTATATGGTACAAGTTTTTTATCAAATGACCAGGGTCATGATCTAGGCAAGTCCCGGCCTAAATTCATGCCTATGTACATAACTCATTTCAAACTTTTTAAGAAAGTCTCCCCTATACCCAAGCATAAGATATTTCTAGTAAACTCAGCAGGACTGACGAGTATATGACATGGGATTTAGGCAAACATAAGAACAGTAATTTCAATGCAGAAATAATAGTAGAATCAATGAATATTGACAAAGGGGAATCGCAAGAAAAAAGGGATAACCTGAAATTCTCGGCGGTTTTAGGGGCAATATCAGCAAAGAGCTCCATCTTGATGCGACCAGCAGGAATTGAACCGATGGTTATGTCGAAGAATACAACTGGGTTTTTGGGATTCTGAGGTCTCTGATGCCATTCAACCGTTGTCGCTGGAATGTTGTTGTTATTGTTATCAGTTGCCGCCATTGTAGACTTTGTTTGAAAACTCTTGTTACTGTAGCTGTTCCAGAAAAACCTGCAACAACACAAACACGAGAAAGCGCAGTAGCGCAGTAGGTTGCGTTGGTTTTTTAAGCTCCTTCTCTTCTTTTCTTAGAACCGGAACCCACCCGATTCCATTCGTATTCGTATATAATGATGAATATCCCTAATTTAGAGATGAGTCTGAGTCGGATTTTGGTCGGATTTAGACCGACTGGATCATTATCAATGGCAATCTTGAGTTTTGGCTTTTTTAATGGTACCTTCAAAATTTTTCATTATTAATAGTGGGATGTCTGGCAAATCAGCTTATTAAATAATTTTAGCTTATTTTGAAATAAATAGAAGGTTAGGTGGTTAAAGCAATTAATGTATGTTCTTGGTGAATTAGCTGGTTGAAACAACATATTGATCGAATAAGTTATTTTTGAACAAGTTGCTTATAGTTTCAGCGGGTTCAAAATCAGCTGGTCAAATTAGCCACTATAATGAGCTTCTAGCTATCAGCTACCAGCTACCAGCTATCAGCGATCAGCTATTTGCCAAACACCCTTGGTATCTTGTGTTATTGAGCGTCTTACAATCATAAGCTTTTAATTTTTTCCGTTCAAAATTGTTATAAATCATTAACAATTTTTTTCTTTTGTTTTCCAATTTAAAACATTAAAAAAAAATTACTTCCCTACCACCTCCCTCCACTTCTTCTATCACGATAGCCATAACAAATCTCTACAAAAGGCGTTGTGATTAAGTGTGGCTTGAGTGCAAAAATTAAAAGGTGCATTCATGAGTGAACTCTTAGGATAGAATCCTATGTGGTTGTTAATTGGTGATTTAAGTTAGTAATTTAATATGGTGTTGAATGTGATGGTTAAAGCATGAATTAATGGGATATAATGAAGAAGTGTAAAGGTTTAATGCAAGATGCTTTGTTATGCAAGTCGAGCAGAAACTGTCTAGGAGTGATTTGGTGGTCGATCGACCTCAGCTCGACCCCCGCTCGACCCGAGCAAACTATTCTGTTTGGTCGAGCAACAAGTCAGAATGTATCCAGTAGCTTATGTTTCTCCGCTCGACCACCTGCTTCACTCGACCTGGTCTATTCAATCCTCTAACAGTATAAGATGTTGTTTTTCAACGGTTCAAGTGCATGGAGATTTTACAACTCATTGAATACCAGCTGATTAATTCTCTTAATGTTGTTTATTATGCAATTTACTCACTATAATAATCATATGTAACTCCTAGAGTATCTAGCATTATAAATAGTGAGCAAGAGTGATCATCCAAACACATCCACAAAATCACCCCAAGCCAAACACTAGCCTAATATCTCTTCTCTAATTGTAATTCTCATTTATTATAATATAAGAGATACTACACACCAGAGGACGTAGCCTAAATTAGGTGAACCTCGTGAAATCTTTGTGCCGTTTATTACATTATTATTTCCTACAAACATGGATTTTTTATTACATTATGATGATGGAGAAACTTACCATTTTTATTCAATCAAAACAGTAAAGAAATCGAAATTACATATGATGATGGAGAAACTTACCATTGATGATGAAGACCTGCAACTCTTCTTCCTCATTGACCCTTCAAATTCAGCCAAGGTTGATGATGGAGATTTTGCAGAGAAATGGCTTGAAAATTGTAATTGGGTTAGGTGACTTTATTTAATAAGGAGGGAAGTGGAAAACAGTGGGTAAGAAGTGGGCATTTACAGGTAATAATCGATCAAAATTTTAAAGGGTATGTCTCCAGCAACAAACAAGCAAAGTTAGGAATATTAGAAAATATACGAAAGTTGGAATTGTTTTGAGCGGATCACGCAAAGTTGAGATTATTAATGTTCATTTATCCTTAATTATTTCTCTAAATATCAAGCCAAATAACAAAAAGTTGCCTATCAATAATAGAACAAAGATGGAAAAACTTTTAATTACAGTGTGACATGTGTCTCAAATAGTTTCATCATTAGTATTAGTATATTTTACTAGTGTAGAAACTAGGGGTGTTCAAAACAGGGTACCGGGTCGACCCGAATTCGAAAATCCGGGTACCTGCTTTTTTGGATACCTTCAATTGCGACCCGATTCCGACCCGGTTTAAACCGGGTACCCGGAATCCGGATACCCGGTTTAAACCGGGCCGGAAATCGGATACCCAGTTTTGCTTATTTTCTAAATTATGTGTTTTTTTTCTTATTTCTTTTAATATTTTTTATATATAACTCAAATAATAAATCTTTAAAAATACTTGTCTTAATTAGTCATAAAACGCAACTCATGGGAAAAGGTACAAAGAATAGCGAAAGTTTAGAGTTTAAAAGTTAAAATACAACAATTAGTCATAAAAGTTTAAAAACACGAGACATTAGAATAGACGGTATTAGGAGAAATAAAAAAAAGGAAAAATTGATTTTAAAGGTTCGAACTGTGCCTCATTTGCTTCTAAAGGTTCGAACTTTCGTTTATCCTAGAAAGGTTCGAACTTTAAGGGTCATTTTCATTAAAAGGTTTTTATGGGTTTTCTTGGATTGATTTTGGATTGATTATGGGTTTTTATGGGTTTTTCGGGGTTGATTCTTGGTTGATTATGGGTTTTTTACCCATAAAAACCCATAATCAATCCAAAATCAACCCATAAAAACCTTTAAATGAAGATGACCCCCAAAGTTCGAGCCTTTCTAGGATAAATGAATGTTCGAACCTTTAGAAGCAAATGAGGCAAAGTTCAAACCTTTAAAATCAATTTTGCCTAAAAAAAAAAAATTGATGTTGTATGTCGGTGTCGGCAATATTTAACAGAATGAGCATTTAGAAAAAATATTCAGATTTTAAGCTTATCTTAAATAGTGGTTTGTGAAAATGTATCAAATGAATAAACAAACATAAAATTTCTAATTTTCAAATTTTCAGATACATAAATTTAAGGTCCAAATCTACGATAAATATAACAAATCACAATATCAAAATAATTAAAAATGATACAAGTTGTAATTGCTCTTTTATTACATGACAGCTGGATCATTTTGTTTCAATAGAAAAATACTCATAAACAAGTATCATGCATACCGTTTTTTCTCTTTCAATCAGTTTTTGTTTCTTACTAATAATCTGCTCTTCTCACATGAACAACTAGCTAATATGAAAAATTCATGAATGATACATACTCAAAACTACCTATCAAAGTTAAGATGAGCTAACAAAAGGATATTAAGAGAAATGGCAATGACGATGGACTTCCAGCTGCAGGAAAAGATGGTGCGCCCCAGAGTGAGAGTAGGTTTACATTTTAGATGGGGATTTAGATATAAATACCTAGCTTATTAATTAATTAATTTATTGTTTTTAATAAAGCAAAAGCGGATACCGGGTACCCGGTTTTACATAAAATGCTATCTGGATCCGACCCGAATACCTGATTTATAAACCGGGCACCCGGTCCAAAATACCTGCTTTTAACAAACCGGGTTAATTATCTGGTTTTTAGAATCGGATACCGAGTTATTTGGGTCGAGTTTTGCAAACCGAGTTTTTTTGAACACGTCCCCTAGTAGAAACCCATAAACATATATTTTTTTTTACATCAACATACATGTATTATAATGATTGAATGGACTGACCTGACCGTCTTCCAAGCGTCGCTTCTTCTTTCCTTCCTAGCTTCGTTCTTACCTCACTTACTAATTACTACATCAAGAGAGAGAAATTCACGCATAGCTCTAATTGATTTCACGCCCTAGTGTCGCAAACGACAAACCCATTCTTCCTCGTTCCTATTCCAATCTCTTCATCTTCGCCTTTGATTTTTAGTCCTTCTGCTCTTCAAGGTTAGTTTATTGATTTCTAATTCTTGTTTTCTCTTCTTTTTGCCGATTAAAATCAATTTTTGGTCTTTAATCTACACATAACTCTGATTCGATTGTTGTTCTACGCATAACTCTAATTTGATTAAAATTAAGTTTGAGTCTTTATTGTTCTTTCGAATAACCCTAATTCGTTTGTTATTTGGGTCTTTAATCTTCATTGCTTTTGTTCTTATTTTTGGTTGCTTCGTTTTGATCTTGTTTTTGTTATTTTCGTTTTGTATTTGGTTGATCTGTGCTGGTTTTTATTTATTTATTATTTATTTTGTATTTGCTTTTGTTTTGTATTACTTTGTTCTTGTTTTTCACTTCTGTGATTTATAATACAGTCTGTGTTAATTTTTTCTATTTAATTTCGATAGAAATTGTTGTTATTTATATGGATTTTGGAGTTGAGCTGATATTTATGAGGTGAAGTTTACTTTTGTATTCAACCGTTAAATATGTAAGTGATGTTTTGAAAGTTCTTATGATGTTTAAGAAACTAATTGGTGATGCTTCAATGAAAATTTTACACACTGTAGAAAATATGAAATTCAAGAATTGTACTTTCAATTCTTATGAATATTAGAAGCTTTATCTAATGTTATACTTATGCGCTGAAGTTTAATGTGGTGCTTTTAAATATCATTTTCTTTTAGCTCATGTTATCCAAATTCATGATTGAGTTTAAGCAGTGATATTCAAATTTGATTTAACCGTATCAAATTTAATTCAGTTAATAATAAGTTTGATCGAATTGAATCAAGTTTAGTTTATCTAAAATTAAATAATAAATGCAGGCCCACAATTAAATCTTATCGATTTATCTTAGGCTAAACCAAATTTGTTAATTAACCGATAACTTAATTAACCGACTACAACTCTCCATTCTCCAATCACAAACAATTTCAACATAAATTAATTGTATAATAACCACAAATTTCATTCGACATAAAACTCAATTGAATTGGATTTTAATCGACCCGAATCCTAAGAATAACTAAATGCACAACTCAAAAATGATATAATCGATCCGAAGTCAACCTGAACCAAAATAATCCGAATTAACGTTAACCTAAAACCAAAATGACCTGACCCACAGTCTATTCGAACTCGATTCGATCTGCAGCATAACCGATTTGGATTCGAGTTGTATTAATCGAACCCGATACAAATCCAAACTAAAATGGATATGACCCGAAACTGAAACCGACCCAGTGTGGTATTAACCCGATACAGACTCGTACTCGATTGGACTCGTAACCGAATCGACCCGATTCAAAGCGCTAAATCACCTGAAAAAATCTGAACCCAAGAATATCCGAACCCGGTGAAATCCGACCCAAAACCCGACCGAGTATGAACACTGTTGTTGTTGTTACTAAAAAGATCCTTTAGAAGGTGAGATGTCAATTAAATTTTGAGTGATTACTTTAAATTTATAATTAATCACTTTAGAACTTTAAATGTACATTCAATCACTCCAATAAAAATTGTCTCACCATAACTATATCATTTGAATTTTTTTTTTAAATTTTCCATACACAATTATTTTATTTTGATTGTCTACATTTTCCATTTTTAAGCATGGGCTAAATGAACTATGGAAAACTTGGCCCATCATATAATAGACCCAATGAAAACCCTAGTCTATTTGGGAATTAGGATAACTCAATCAAATCTTCATCTCTATGCCAATTGCCAGCCGTTTTTGACATAATCTCTCTCTAAATTTCTTATTCTATGGTTTTGTCTTTAATTTGATTCTAATCGGTTAATTGAAATCAATTTTTTTTAAAAACAACAAAATCAGTTAAGATTTGTTGGCAGAGATGGGTTTCATCATGGAGTTTGCAGAGAATTTGGTTCTAAGGTTGATGGAAGATCCGAAAGAAAGAGACAAAAAATTCAGGGAGCACTTGTATTCATTGCAAGACAGATGCAAGAAAACCAAGGAAATGTGGAGCTTGCCGTTGAGGCCATATGGTTTTTGGACATTTGAGCGTCACAACTCTCAGCTTGCTTGGGATGCTCAAATTACCAATGTGTCTGGACGCAGGGACCCTTATGATGAGGTCCTTTCAGATATCTCTAAATAAACCTTCAGGTTTGGATGTTGAACTAACTTCTTTGATGTTGTTTTGACATTGGACATCGGACATCTGATGTTGTTTGAATTACCTTTTTGTTACATTCTTTGAACATGTGAATGTTTTATGTTAGAATATGATTACTTTAAGCTTTCTGCATCCATTTTAGATGTTATGATGATTAAATTGTCTTTTGAGCTTCTTCCATCACTATATTGATTACACATTTTTGTTTCTATTCTTTTTGTTCCAACATTAATAAATTTAGGGTGTTATTATTTGTTGCCGTCTTTTTCATCACTCGCCACCCCTTTTGACATTTTTATCTCTCTAGCATACCCCTCTCAACATTGTTCCTAAAAATAGTTAATAACATCATTTATATGAATGAGTTAATGTTAAAAAATGAAAAGCCAAGATTAATTTAGCTTTAATTTAAAAATGGAAAAATGTGTAAGTCGCACAAAATGTTGGGTTTACGTGTATTAAAATGTGATAAATTTGTTTTTTAATTTAAGCGAAATTAATCATTCTGTTTATAGATTTGTGTCTACGTTGCGTTTACATCAATCAAAATTTATTAAAACGAAAATCCATGTGTTGTGTTTACGTAAAACTATCTTTAAGTTCTTGAGATTTAGAGGGATGAGTGAGTAGTAAGAGTTTTTGAAGAGGGAGGGTAAACTTTGAAAGTTTTATGAAAAAAAGATGGCGACAAAATTAAAAAGATGGCGACAAATAAGACTTTGGTAAATTTTCGAAGTTTGGTTTTCATAACCAAACTTGAGGGTGAAGTTAAGAGAAAAAACCAATTGCAATTTTTTTAACTTGCAGTTGCAGTTGCTTGTGAAATTGGTTTACTAGCTCATGTTGTACATCTATTCTCAAATTTCTTGTTTTTTTGACTTTCTAACTCAGATATCAAGTTGTTATCAGTGTTTTGTACCCCATGTCACTTTATTCTTCTCGACCGTCGACTCCTGACTTCTCCTACAATTTTGTTTTTCTACAATAGTCCATAGGATTCTTCCTTAATCAATTCCTAGCTTTTTCATCAATACTTGCTTTGTGCAAATTTAGCTCTATTAATTCGTCACCATGTTTTTTGTTGATTAAGCTTTATGGTCTTTAGAAGTTACCTCTCTTCTAACATGCAAGCTATGCGTACACATGGTCGAAGTACAAATGGCATTCTCGAATCTTCGTAAGAGCCTTAGAGCTGATTGCATTTTTTCTGATGTAGCCATGTAGGTTGTTGTATTTGTGTTGGTATTAACAATTATGTGCCATAGGTCTTGAAGGAGTTGGTATTATGGTGAGCTTTAATGGTAAAGTTGTGTGTATACATCATTTAAAAAAATAAGTTGTGTGTATACATAATAAAAGTGTGAATGGATTTCTCGAATCTTAGTTAGAACCCTAGAAGTAATTTTATTTTGCTGAGGCAATTTGTTTTACTAGTGTTATTTAGCTATATTATGGCATAACACTTCTACGTCCTAAAAAAATTAGTTGGTAGCAAGGTATGGGGTAATAAACATTGGTGTCTAGGTCTTGTGATCATCTTGTGGTCCTACTTCTAAACATTGTACGGAAAGCTTAGGCTTAGACACATCATACGGTTGCTTCTAGTTCTCTCATGTCTTCATTCACTCAAAAAGAACTATTTTTCACGACCATGTACCCTTTTAATCTTGTAGTTAAGTGTGTGTGTGTGTTTTTTTATTTTGAAATAAAGCTTGGTTTAGTTGAGGGCATCTGAAGAAGAAAATATTCGGTGTTCGTTGTTGCACCAAGTTGGACTTGAAAGATTGGGCCAAACTTGAGTTGTTTGTGGAATCAAGATTGGACCCTTTAAAAACTCTTAGACATGAATAAAGATATGATCAGATTTGGACTGATCTTGGACAAGACTCTAAGCAAGCCTCACTCACCTTCAAGCCCATGCCCTCCAACTCTCAAAACGAAAGAAAGATTCACTCACTTTGATCTTGGTGGATACTTGCCTATGATCTCTTTTTGCTTTCACTCACAAAGACAAGAAGATAGAATAGGAAATGCTCTTGCACTTTCCCTTTGAAAGAGAAACTCCCTCTCTCGAATTCTAATTTCTTAAAAGTATTTGTTTATTAATCATCAAAAGCTAAATTTTACAATGAATAGTTGCCTTCTTATATAGGCAAACATAACAAAACTAATCACATGACTAGCACATGGCTTTTTAATACAATTAGCACATGTGACTAATAACTACTCCAACATTTGGAGTTTATTTTACAAACAAAAAAATAAACGACTATCAATTACAATATTATTTATATTACTATTGCGCCTTTGTTCTCTTGATCAGCAACTGCAATGATAGTTCACAACACCTTGAATCAAGTCCTGAACCATACATGGTTAAATCCCTCCTTCTTAGAAACGAATTGTCCTCAATTCTAAGTCCTTATGGTTTATTGGCTTTAAAACAATCAAGTCTTTGCCTTAAGATCACAACACAACAGCTCACTAAATGATAATAACAAAGCCACAACCTTTGAATCAAGATTGTGAAATAATGTTATCCATATTGACCCAGCATGTGTGGATGAATGCTCCAACACAAATTTGGATGAAGAACCAAACCCATATATACAACAAGCTTACCAAGAAGATTAGCTTGCTTGCATTACCAAGACTTAGAGCTGTTCATGGGCGGGTAACGGACCGGGTAACACCTAAAAATTCTACCTGCGGGCTCAAATATTCAAAAGCCCGCCCGCATTCGCGGGCATATTTTTTTGCCGCTACCCGCCCATTTTTAAAGCGGGCGGGACCCGCAGGTAGGCGGGTATTTTTATATAAAAATTTAAAACATAAATCATATTATAAAGTTAAGTTTTTATAAGAATAAAAATAATATAATACATTATCTAAAATACTCTAAATATATATAAAGTCTCAAAATAGTCAAATTACATGAATATTGAATATAGACGGTGGAGTCGGCTACTTGTTCGAACTTTGATAGTCGATTGCTTGAGCTTTGAGGGTTAAAAATATTAAACTCTAAAAGAAGTAAACCTTAAGGCTAGTAGAAAAGTAATAAACTAAAGTTGGGTATGGGTTATGTAGTAGTATAGTTTAATACTCCCTCCTATTCAGGACAAGAGTCCCATTTGACTTTTCACGGTTTTTAAGGAGAGTCAAAATGGGACCCTTGGGGTAGGAGAGAGAGTGTTATTAGGGGTTTTTAATGAAAAGATTAGGGATTTAATGATTCCCTAATAATCATCTTCAAAAATCATCTTCAATTACGCCATTTTTCCACAAACCAGAAATCATCTTCAGTCACAAAATCAAACCAGAAAAATCATCTTCAAAAAAAAATTTCACAAAATCAAAACAGAAATCATCTTCAAACAAAACAAATTTCACAAAATCAAACCAGAAAAATCATCTTCAAAAAAAAAATTTTACGCCATTTTTCCACAAAATCAAACCAGAAAAATCATCTTCAAAAAAAAGTCACAAAATCAAACCAGAAAAATCATCTTCAACAAAAAAATTTCACAAAATCAAACACAAAATCAAACCAGAAAAATCATCTTCAAAAAAGAAAAATTTCACAAAATCAAACCACAAATCAAACCAAAAAAAACGAACAAATACGAACAAACAACAAAAATTACCCAATTCTTGAGGGAGAGGACGAATGAGTGTTCTTGAGTGTTCTTGAGCGACGCCATTTTTCCAGAAAAAAAGACGCCATTTTTCCAGAAAAAAAGACGCCATTTTTCCAGATCTGGGTTTGAAGATGAATGAGTGTTCTTGAGGGAGAGGTTGAATGAGTGTTCTTGAGGGACGCCATTTTTGGGTTTGAAGATGAATAGGAGTTCTTGAAGATGAGAGATGAAGGTTCTTGAAATGGGTTTTGAGGGAAGAGAGAGAAGACTCTAGAAGGGAAGAGAGGACGTGGGAATTGGAGGGAAATGGGGTGGGTTAAGTAATTTGGGGTATAGATTAGGTTAGATTAATTAAATGTTTGGGAATAAATTAGATAGATTTAATAAGGTTAAAAAGTAAATAAGGGTAAAAAATCCATGCCAAAAAAGGAAATCGGACATTTGAGGTGACTTGACCCAAAATAAATTGGGACACTTGTGCTGAATAGGAGGGAGTATTAAATAAAATTAATTATTTAATAAATAATACATTAAACTATGTGGGCGGGCGGGTATACCCGCGGGTAATTTTTTGGTGTCGCTACCCGCCCGTTTATCTTGGCGGGCGGGTATTACCCGTCCAAACTTTAAATTTTTTTGAAAAACGTTATCCATGTCCGCCCGTTTTTCGAGCCGGATTGGGCGGGCCTAGCGGGTAGCCCGCCCATGAACAGCTCTACCAAGACTCTTTTCAACTTGTTTCATTATTCACAATATTCACAAACTATTTTTCGTAGGATGAAACTCAACAAATCTATCATGAACAAAATAAAAGAAATCAACAATATTCACAAACTCGTGCTTCTTTGTTGGTTCTATTTGTAAACCGACCTTCAATCTTGGATGAGAATCAACCACTTCTAAGCACCCTAGTATAGAACCAATATCCTCCACGCAAGTTGTCTCAACAACCTCATCAAGATCTTTAACAATCTCACCACAAGGTTCATCAACAACTACTTCATTATTTGATTCTTGAATATCATCATGAGAAGGAACCAATGATGTGCCCTTAGTTTGTTCCTCAATATGTTTGGAAAGGATCTCAAATTTAATCTTAGGCGGATTAGCATAAGGATCATACTCATAAACCATCACCAATTTTGAGTCACCATATTGCTTTTGTAACTTTTTCTGAAATGCTCTCTTTTCATAAGAAAATCACATTTCCATCTCCAATTCATACATTTGATACCATACATTCCTCAATTGTTCATGCCAAATATCAACTTGCATCCAATCCCCATGTTGTTCACTATTCTCCTTGAACTCTTTAAGCATTGCTTCCTCATTCTTTAATGATTGTAGCTTGATTTTATTCTCTAATGCATGTTCTATTTCATCAAATGATATATACTTCATCTTGTTTAATTTTGATGATTTCATCTTCTAAGGCTCAATAACAGTGAGAAAAGAAAGAAAGAAAAGAAACGAAGTTTTGGGAAATTTTGTGCACAAAAAAAACAGAACCATACAGAACAATTTTGTTTCAGTTGTGTATGCTTGTTTTTAAGGCCAATTTGGAGACTAAAAGGTGATAAAGTTTAGTGAATAGTAATAATCAGGCTTTAGATCTGGATGAAATGAAGACTAACCTTATTTGCCTGTGTATTCTTCTTGCGAGACGGTTTCCCCTTGTGTTGTGTTATATCTAATGCATGAAATTTTAATCGTAGCAAGTATTGTGTCCAAGTCAAAAGAAGAGATGTTGTGTAACATTGACTCAAGCTATAAAACCAGTACAACAATAATGCCAAAGCTTTGATTCAGTAGCATCTTGAAAACAGATTCATGCTTTTGAGTATGCTTTTAAAATCCTACAACTACACCTACCTTCTCCAAATCTTAGTTTTATAAAGCGCGAGGCGCACCAAGGCGCTAAAGGCCCTTAGAGCCTAGGCATAAAGCACAACGCGAAGGCGCGAGCTTTTTGTATGTGAGGCGCACTTTTTCGCTAAAGCTTAAAATTCAATTTTAATACAATGGTGTGAAGCGCATCGAGGCGCCCAAGGTGCACGCTTCTTGTAGTGGGCCTTGCCTCACCCAACCGAGGCGTTTTCAGCCGAACGCACAAGGCGCAAAGCGAGGCGCACTTTTTAAAACTAAGCTCCTGATTCTATCTCTCTTCCTCTAATTTTTATTATTTTTAGTTTATAGTTTTAGCAACCTACCAGCAAAGTAGAGGACCAACAATGAATCAAAGTTTGAAGCGAAGCTATTAGTTGCTTCCATGCTTAATTATGAATTGGATTAGGTACTGATTTGGTACTCATTTGAAGTAATTGTTTTTATATAGGGAGAGGAGTGGGAATTTAAGTAGTTTTTTGGTTATGATTATTGTGAAGGGTTTTTTGGTTATGATTATAGTGAAGGGAACCATGGTGCTGTTGACAAGGAAGGAAATAGAATGAGTGGAATTTACGGATTTGGCACCTTAATTTAGGTTTTAAATTACAGAGACATAAAAGTGGAAACACTCACATCGATCGAAATGTTTGTGTAGAATTTACGGAATGTTGTGTAACATTATCCATTGTAATCTGAAACCAAAGAACTATAAATATTTTGCTCAATGATAGCCAAAAACGAAATTCGATTCAATACGAGAAACAAAAACAAAAATGAGGAACGTTATTTGTGAAAGTTTAGAAATGTAGGAAAAATAGATACAATTTTAATTTACTACAAAAAATAAAATGATTAAGAAAAGAAAATGACTAAAAAGTAAAAATAAGGAAAAAAAAGAAAATAAAATTAGGGCTTTAGTATTAATTTTTATTTTATGTTCTTGGCCTTAAAAATAATCATTTGGGGAATGTAGTCTTGGGAATGTTAATCTAGAGTTTTAGAAATGTAGGTTCCGAAACGATATTTGGTGGGAAGTTTTCGGTTTCGTGTAACTATGCTTTGGTTACATTTTGCCATAGCCCATCACCATTGTAAGCCAAAATGCCAAATTTAAAGAAAAGATAAGAGGAAGAAGGAAAAATGAAGTGGACGTGCTTTTTTGGTTAACGTTATCTGCTCCTTTGATATGGTATATGCTATCTGTGCGAAGTTTAAAGTTTTACATATCGTTCCCTCAGAACAATGCTAGTGCCTCTATGCAAACATTTTATGATCAAGTGAAATCCTCCAACCGATAAATTCTCTGTTTGCTTCTTTTCTGCCTGATGAATCTTTCTTGCTATTGTTTGCAGTGAACTATATGCCTACTGAGATTCATCTGCATTGGGGCGAAGTTTATAATCTCATTTGCTTGGAGTATGTAATCACCAGACTTCGGTGTGTCGTGTTCATTCTAATTTTCTGATATGTTGAGTAGAATTTGAACAGACAAATTTGTCATGAATGCCAACATTCTGTTTTTTCTTTATGCCTGTCTAATAAAGTAGCCTATTTTTGGACTATTGGTTACTCTTGCAGCTGATCTAGCTGCTCTGAACTTACCCTAATTTAGTTGCAAATATTGCTTGAGCACCAGCACTCCAGCAGGACTGTCAACATAAGATCTAATTGTGCTTAGTCTAGGTATGACAGCCAAGCATGGCCTGGCATTCACCGCCGGACATGAGCCTGCTGTCCACCTGCCACGGCATGAGGCACGTCTATGCTTGGACACAAAAAAAGGAAGAAAAATCGCCTCCTAGGTGCTGGCCCAATCATTTGTTACAATGCTGCGGTACCTATTAAGTTCATTTCTTCTGTTGAGACAGGGTTTCAGGTTGACCCTTGATTGATTTTACCCATTCAATTGTTAAGTGTAACAATAAATGATTAGTTAAGACCCTCAATTTGTCGTCGTCATCATCATCACCATTCCCAGTGTATCCCGCTCATAGGAGACTATGATTAGGGTCTGGAGAGGGAATAACAACGGCAATTCATACCCATAGAGGAGAGTGCGATTAAAAGGAGTCCCACGGCTTAAGAAGAAAAGTTTGTGTTGGGTGAGTTTAGGGTAGAAGAGGAAGATTCAGAGTAGTGAGAAACAGGATTGAATGGGTGAAAGAATTAAGCTGAGTCAAAAGACTAATTGAGACATGTTTAAAAGAACACTGTTCGCCACCATTTCGTTGTAGAGCTGTTCATGGGCGGGCTACCCGCTAGGCCCGCCCAATCCGGCTCGAAAAACAAACGGGCATGGACAACGTTTTTCAAAAAAATTTAAAGTTTGGACGGGTAATACCCGCCCGTCAAGATAAACTGGCGGGTAGCGACACCAAAAAAATACTTGCGGGTATACCCGCCCGCCCGCTTAGTTTAATATATTATTTATTAAATAATTAATTCTATTACATATTAAACTATACTACTACATGACCCATACCCAACTTTAGTTTATTACTTTTCTACTAGCCTTAAGGTTTACTTCTTTTAGACTTTAATATTTTTAACCCTCAAAGCACTCAAGCGATTGACTATCAAAGTTCGAATAAGTAGCCAACTCTATCTTCTATATTCAATATTCATGTAATTTGAGTATTTTGAGATTTCATATATATTTAGAGTATTTTAGATGATGTATTATATTTTGTTTGTTCTTATAAAAACTTAACTTTATAATATGATTTATGTTTTAAATTTTTTTATAAAAATTTCCGCCTACCTGCGGGTTCCGCCCGCTTTTAAATGGGCGGGTAGCGACAAAAAAATATGCCCGCAAATGCGGCCGGGCTTTTGAATATTTAAGCTCGCGGGTAGAATTTTTAGGTGCTATTCGGTCCGCTATCCGCCCAAGCTCGCCCATGAACAGCTCTATTTCGTTGGACTTCATTGCACGACCATATTCTCTTTTAGTGTAAAGGCATGTTATTATAAAATTGTGCACATCCAACTCTTTGAACATCATCTATGTGTACCGTTTATGGCATTGAGGTAATAAAATATTGTTTATTGATAGATCCGAAACACCCTTATTGTTCATCGAGGAGACTAGCATTCAAATGTTTGGTCTATTTTGAGGGGATTCTTGAATGCTTATGCTACATTTATTAAAGTCAATTCATAGTTTGAAATCGTTGGTTCATTCTGAATGAGAAAAATTTTTTGAAAAGAAATTTTTTATTGTATTTGTATTGGATGATGTGTGAACTTTTTATGGATAATGTTTTTAGAGTTATACTATATATTATATTGCGTTTATATTGAATAATTATGTTGTATTCATGGTACTTTTTTGAAAAGAAAATTTTTATTAGGTACTCTTTTGAAAAGAAATTTTTTATTAGGTACTTTTTAAAGATGGACAAAAAAGATAACGGAAAACTTAACCCCAGCCGTTAGTTGGTACTCTTTTGAAAAGAAAAATTTTTGTTAGATATTTTTTTGAAAATATTTTTTTATTAGGTACTTTTTTGAAAAAAAAAATTTATTAGGTACTTTTTGACACTTTTCCCTTTATTTTATGATTGAAACCCTATATTGTAGTGGAAATTGTACGATTGAGCATTGGTGTATCTATGCCCATGCAAAATATATGAAAATTGGACAATCTAATCCCAATCTTAAAAAGTGAATTTACATTGAATATCCAATTTTTAAAAAAGTTAAATATTTAGAAAATTGTGTTTTGTCTCGATTGAAATGTGTAATAAATTTTCAAGTGATGTCTTAGGTTTAAATGTCATTTCTTCTAGGGGTAGAGCCAGTAAAATAGACAAGGGATGTCGATAATTACAAAAATTATATCAATTGCATTAAAAACTTATACTCCTATCTACGCTCAAAAATGAAGTTAGGCACATTTATATGTGAGACTGATAGATTTAGCCACGCTTACTTAAGCGTGTCTCTACTTGTGTTGGTAAATTTTTAGGTATGCTTAATAAGCATGGCTAAATGTACTAATAACTGTGGCTCGTAATACCTTCAGTCAATTGTTTTTATTGTTTTCCAACAGAAATAAGTATGACAAATAAACATAACTAACATTTTAACTAATTATAGAGGTAAATTATTTTAATTATTATTTTTAATTATTATTATTATTATTATTATTATTATTATTATTATTATTATTATTCATATTATTATTATTATTATTAACACTATCACAATTATTATTTTTGGCAAATAAAATTTTATTAATATTGAAAATTACACTGTATAAAAATTCAAGCAAGGCCCAGGATATAAAGAAACCTCGCACTTATCCGAATTAACCATTTGGCCTGAAATGGTCTCATAGTGCTTTAAAATACCAATAATAGCTTCTACTTCTCGAACATTTGCGCTCGCAAAAACCAAACTATCATCAGCAAAGAAAAGGTGAGAAATAATGGGGGCATGACGGGTAAAAGAAACACCATGAATGATATTACCCTATTAATAAGCTTACCCAAGCCCTCAGCACACAGGAGAAACAAATAAGGGGACAAAGGGTCTCCTTGGCGAAGACCCCTGTCCATTAAGTAAGAAAGAGGACTTCACTGTTGTAACAGATGTCATCACCCGGTCAATCCAAACAGCAGGAAAGCCCATATTAATCATAATGCAAGCTAAATAATCCCACTCGATGCGGTGATAGGCCTTACTCATGTCAAGTTTAAGAGCCATGACCCCTCTTTTCTTAGCGTTATTATGATGCATATACTGGAAAACTTTCGAGGATAAAAGAATGTTGTCGGTAATAAGACGGCCTGGTACGAAAGCACTCTGATTTTCCTCGATTATATCAGGTAAAATGAATTTATGTCTATTAGCAAGCACTTTGGATATAAGTTTATAAGAAACATTACAAAGACTTATAGGTCGAAGGTCCATCATTTTGGAAGGATTCTTTACTTTAGGGATAAGGGCAACATGGGTGTAATTTATATCATCAGGAAAGTGGCCATCAACAAAAAAATCAAGCACAACACTACATATATCATCACCAACAAGATCCCAAAATCTCTTGTAGAAAAGGGCGGAAGCCCATCAGGCCCCGGGGACTTACAAGGATGCATCTCGGCTAGAGCAGCCTTGATCTCCTCACGAGTGTAGGGGCGTGTAAGGTGGTCAATCATAACATCAGATAGTTTATGCTCAATGAAATCAAGATGGTCAACAGTAATTTCCGGTTTAGAACTAGTAAAAAGATTGGAAAAGTAACCTAATACAACCTGTTTCATGCCATCCTTACTAGTGTGTTCAACTCCATGAGTGTCCATAAGACCTTAAGACCTTTGAGCCTATTCCTTCGTCTCCTGTTAGAAGCTTTCATGTGGAAATATGAAGTGTTTTTGTCCCCATCGCGAAGCACAAAAGGGCGGCATCGTTGCCAAGCAACCATCTCCTGATGTTGTCTTAGGTGCCTATCTCTTACTCAACGCTTTTATACTCTTCAATCACAGCAGGGGTAGGAACCAATTTGCAACTTTCTTTAATCTTCTCAAAAGCCGACCTGGTTTGTTTTGAGAAACCATATACACCTATTTCTGCCATTTCCTGAGATGAAGACCACAATCCTTAACTATTTTATTCCACTGACCATAGCTCCTTCCCTTAGCAATGCTCTAGAAAATTTTAATACAAGCATCGAACTCCTCATGGTGAAGCCAACGAGCCTCAAACCGGAAAATAGAAGATTCCTCATAACAATTAGACCAACCGTCTTCCATAACCCCCCTTAACCGAAAAATAATCGGAGAATGATCAGACCCATCCCAAGTAATATTCTCAGAAGTAGCCATCGGAAAGCTAGAAAACCATCCGCCATTTGCAACGAATCTATCCAATTTTTCTTCAATGAAGTATTCCATTATATTAATGCTCCACGTATAAGGATACCCTATCAAATCAATATCTTTAAGACCATTAATATCAAGACAATCCCAAAACGCGCATATGTTGTTGAAGTCACACTGGGCACCTCCTCGTTTCTTTGACTCTTGGAGCACCTCATTAATATCTCTCCCCAACATCCTAGGAAAATCAGCATCTCTACCCAACTGATTAATCAAATCTCAAGTTTGATGTTTATGACCATTCTCCGACCATCCGTACACCTCTGTCAACCTCCACGTGACCCCATCAGTCCTCCGAATTCCACAATCAATGAAATGCAAATCCATCTTAGAAATACTAAGATCCACCTCCTTATGCCAAAACATCGCCAAGCCCCCAGCACGACCATTAGCCTCAACACACACCAATCTAGCAAACTGCAACCTATCCTTCACACGCCTAATTTCAGAAGCGTTACTTTTAGTCTCACTCAGGAAAAGAACCTCCGGAGAGTATTTGCGCACCAAAGAATGAGTGCATGAATTGACGAGGAAGTCCCTTAACCCCGACAATTCCAAAAAATATAAGAATTCATTGAGAAACAAGAGCCCATGTCGTGGGGCTCGACACTTTCCATCCATTTTTCTCCGCCCCGTCGTCATTACTGATAGCCACTTTGTCGAAAAGGGAATTGACTGTATTTATAACAATAGAAGGAACCTCAATATTCACCTTAGAAGAAGACTTCGTGGAGAAGAACAACTTTCTTCCCACATTTCTAGCATGAGCATTCTCTTCCATCTCTGTCTCAACTTTCATAGGTTTCCATGGAGAAGCTCTTAACCACGTCCTATATTGCTTGATCGGGGAGTTCTCACTGAAAACCTCCTTACACTCATTGGTTCCATGTCCTAGTTTGCTATACTAAAAACATATAAGAGGGAGTTTTTCATACTTGATCGGGCATATACACATTTCACCACCACAGACTTTAAGAGTAACGTGCTTTTTCAAGGATTTTCTAACATCAATAGATACCCTTAGTCGAATTGATCTTTCCATCCTAAGACTATCCGTTTTATCTATAGCAATGTAATCCCCTATTTTGTTACAAGAATGCGAGCGTTGTCTTCATTGTAACGTCTTCTGAACAGAACATTGTACACTCTTACCCACATTGAGAGAGCAAAGAATTGTAAATCTGATGGTTTTTGTGCATCATCCATTTCTGTTAAAAGAAGAGCGACCTTATCGAAGTGTGATGACTGACTATTAAGGACTTTCTCTTTGTCTTTCCAATGATAAAATTGATATTGGAAAGTGTTATTGCCGATCATATTGATATCAACCCCGTGTTGGACGACCCAGACATTCATTATAGTAGTCATAAAAGCTGTCGTATTAAGAAATCTTTCAGACCACAATTTACCTATCAAACCCAAGGATGTCCGCCCCTCTTCTTCTTCATTCCCATCATCCAACCATTCACATACCTCATCATAGTCAGTCTTGTCGTCACCTTCATTAGTAATCTTGACATCTGACTCTTGCTCTTCATTACTTCTATCAAGATTGAGCCCCTTCTCCGACTGCCCAGACTTACCCTCATCAGGGTTTATCGACGGTTGTTTCTGACCCCCTACTAGAATCACCAAAGACCTAGAGACCGAATCCATCCTGTACAGAACAAAAGAAAAAAGAAAGAAAGAGAAAGAGAAAAAAACAAAGGAAAAGAACCGGTAGACAACGTCGGATAAGACTCCCTGTCGGAGAAGAAAACTAGTACACAACTAGACGAACCCTAACTCATAGAGAGAGAAGGGACTAAATTAGTTTATTCATAGATGCAACTTTGATTGACAATGAAGGTAAGCAAAAAATCTGCTTAATGTTTTGTCATTTAGAGTGTATAATGATTTTGAAATTAAATAAATTAAATTAATTAATTGAATAAATTAATTAATGTTACATGTCCCAAAAATTGCGAAGGAATCGAGTGGGGTCGACTGGGAGTTGACACTACAAGTTGGAGAAAAATTGAACAAAAAATGACCAAACCAGTCGAGTGATCGATTGTAGCCAGTTGGCTCGACTGGTGCTTGGTCGAGTGGTCGACTGGTGCTAGTCGGCTTGATTGGCTTAGTGCGGCCGTGCTAGCACTATTTTGTTTCACGCAGTTGTTTGCAAGTTTGTTATTGTTCGTTTTGTTGGCTATATAACTACTTTCGATTGATATGGCTGTATAATCTGATTATATTTGGATGAATCGACTTATTAGCGATATTTGTTCATGAATCGAGGAAATGATGTTTTAGGATAGATTAATCGTTTTGTTGGTTAGTGAAATTCTTTGTATCTCAAAAAATATCTTCGTCCTGCATTCCCAAGTACCATAGTGGGGAGGAAATGATGTTTTAGGATAGAGTATGTCGCCTAGAAATCTAGAATTTATATCAAGTCACATTTAAAACCTTCTTGTTACTTTGTTCGTGTTTGAAGATTAAGATCGGTGACTTGGAAATCTCGATGGTGTACATAAGCAAGAGTCTTGAATTTTCATTTATAATTTGTAAACCTACTAATTTATGTAACATTATTTATAAGTTTGATTATAGCCAATCTTCGATTCTAGCCATTTAAATTTTCTTAGGCGAATTATGAACTGAGAGGTAACAAGCACAAAAAACAATCAGAGCTTAAAAGAGGTGCTAAGCTAGAACCAATAGCACTTGATTTTTTATAACAAAAATTTGGGGTTTTTCATGTGTTAGTGTGTTGTTTGTGATTATGTACCACTATTGAAGTAATTAATCAAACTTATCAACTTATCATGTTAGTGGGTTTGACAAAATATGTAAATTTTTTGAGCTACTTATGTAATTAATTTTTGCACATACCATTTTGATTATATACTATTGAAGTAGTTAATTATTTTTTTTGGAAAGTTATTGTGGATGATCCCTAAAATTATTCATTAAATATAAAATTATAAATTTCCTAGAAGTTCGACTAGTTTTCAATTAAAAATTAATTTTGGTCTGTAACAATTCGTTTATTAATCGGTTTGGGTTTACAATAGTTTAACTAAAAATAATTTCAAGTTAATCAAAATTAATATAATTCTGTTGGATTTCGTGCAGAATTTGAGTCGAATATGACTCAAATCGGTATACGAGGTTTGAATAATCTCAATCAACATTTATTTGTCAATTGTAACAGTTGCAGATCAGATTCAACTTTGCCTTTTCGGTTACAATCAATGATGTCAGTTCAAACAAAATTTCAGATCGAATAACTTCAATTCCAATCCAGGTTTTGAGTTGGGTCACATTTGAATAGCCCCACCAACAATACAAGGGGAACTGGGAAGTACTAAGAAGGCAAAACTACTTGGATAAAACTGTAGGTTTCATAAATAAACAAATTTAATTATAAACACAAAAATGGAAAGAAAATTTGCAAAATACAAAGGGGAGATTTTTGTGCTACAAGAAAGCTCAAATCATATAGCAGCTCTGTACAACCACAAATAAAGAACTCTTTGTATAGTAGTTTCTCATGTCGATTTATACATGTCAAGTACCAGATTTTGGAATCTTGAACTGTTTCTTCACAAACTGAGATGCCTCCGAGTCACCCCTGTGGCATAATATTCTTAGTAAGGTCTTCGTATCAGATCCCAGTTTACTTCGCCCTTGTTCTAACCCACTTGCTGATTTCAAGTCTTCAATCAACTCTCGAGTCTGCAAGCAATGATTATGAGAAATCAAGCTTAAGGTTAAGAACAGATGCATCGTATAGTTCAGCAGTGCCTGATGAGGATAGACTTGCAAAAACTCATAGATCAAGCTATCTTCTTTTTGCCCTAGTAAAAAATAAAGGCCTAGCAACTTAACTTTATTATCTTTTTCTATATCCAATTTATTTGCATACCAAGATCACTAATGCAACAGCACAGTATAGATCATGCTGCTACATGGTCTAGGAAGCTCTAGATGTGGTTTTTTTACAACAGTTCTGGTATTGAATTCTGAAAGTTATCTCATGTAATGGAGTGAACTACTTTTCATAGTGACATAATCCTGAAATTGATAATGCATAGAGAATTGAGAATGCATGTTATGAAAACCAAAGCCCAGCTCCGATTATAGATATTGTTTAGTATTGTAGAGATGGTTTATGAGTCGCGTAGATCACAAATAGGCCAAGTTTGTCAACAACACAAGTGTGAATATAGAATGAGCTCCCATGGAGAGCGATAAGCCAAAAGGTTAGGTGTTTAAACAAAACACAAGTTGATAGCGCTCTGTGTTATCAAGAGATGAGGGGTTTGAGTTATAGAGTGATTAGAGTAGATCTAGGAGATATTGGAAGCCTTGAAATCACCAAACCATACACATAATTAAAAAGGCTTAGAACATTGTTTGGTCATTGTTGTTTTTCTTCTAGTTCTTGAGTTTCTTAGTTCTATCTTCTTGTGTATCCTTTATCATAGATTCTTGTGTAAGTTCCTTGTTATTACTGGTTAAGGTTACACAATTGTGGTTGCCACATTCCTCGCATATATTGCTCCCCAATTGAGTTAGCAAAGGTTAAGACACACATTTTTATGAATCTCCTACAAAATACTAAAACTGCAGATAAGAGTTCAGGGCAGGTCCCTGAGTACTGATATCTACACCAGACACAAACATGAGACTACTCTTTGAACATACTGGCAAATTACCTCATATCCATGCAGCTGTATTACATGCCGAGCACGTGCCACTAAATTTTCCACAACTCCTCGTGGAAGACCATCTCCTCCAGAAATAAAGAACTCCTGCAATATGTCATCAGGCATAATTTTTCATCAACATGAGAATCACCTTTGTCAAATAAACTATTCAAAAAGTCAGTCCAGATCAATGGATATGAGTGTTATTGGATGAAAAATCTCAAATTTGTATTGAGAAGGTTGTATCGAATTGGTCGGGGGCTCTTTTGCCTTGGAAACTCTTACACTTACCTCATGGGCAGTAAGCTGCACGGACAATATATACGACTGTTACTTGCGCTTTACTCACATCAGTATTTTTTCAATGCGGGTCTGATCAAGTTATTTTGGTAAATACATTCAACAAACCACAATTCTTTTACCCATAATATAGAAGATTTCACAAAACCTCATTCACTTAGTTTTGACTTTGCGGAAATATATTGCGGATGAATTAGTTGTTTTTGTTTGTTTCTTTAGTACCTTGGTGATTGGTATTCAGGCTCTTATTATTGCAACTATAGCTGCAGGAAAATCCATGGAGGGTCATCATTGATTAATTTTAGAAAGAGCTTATCGTCTAGTTTATATCCTGGTAATATATGTATAAAGAAAATCCAGCATCAAATTGAAATCTAATGATCCTAGTTAAGTTGGTTTCTCACACATAACAAAGAATCTCGATCATTGACATTGATTTTACCTTTAAAACATCTAAATCTTCTTCAAATAGTTTAGCATCGCCTTGGGAGAAAACACGAGATGGGCCTCCATCTAATAAAACTCGCAGCAGACCATCCTGAAATATAAGAACGCACATTTAGAATAAGCTACCAATACAGAAGAAAACTAATGGAAAAGTCCATTAATCAAACTAAAGAATCTATATTTGACACAAGTACGTGTCCGAGTGTCCGACTAGGTCAAATTATGGAAAATAAATTATTTTAGTTCCAAAATAAAATGTCCAAAGAGTTGTATCTATGTCTGAGTAGTGGAGGTAAAATGCAGAGTCCAGGTAACAAAATGAAAAACCATGATGAAGATAAGATATAAAAACATGAAACAACTAGATAACCCTAATAAGCAAGTACAAAGAACCGACAAGAGATGCTTGTAGAAGACTAGTCACAAGCCGATCTCGTAGAGGCTCCATGATAACAGCACATAGCTGATTTAATGCCTGCAAAAGAGGATTAGGTTTTAGTATCCAGGAAGTGAGAAAACAATCAAAAACATTTCCATGGTACTCATTCTGACGCACACAGACAATAAAATGTTCAAAATGCCACAAAGCAATATAATATTATTACCAGATCAAGTGGTTCAATTAAAGCCTCCAACCTAGATTGAGAGGCATTTGGCTTGTACAAATTGTCAATAAATGGTTCCCTTAGTTCCCAAAAAATGATCTTGGTGCCTATATGATATGGCATAGGAATAGGATGAGTCCAATCAGCACGGAGATACTTTGAAAAGGGGTGGAAGAAAAGGAGGAAGAATTAAAAAAATAATAGATTTTTTTAACAAGTCTCACCAGTATATTCACATATTCTGTCAATTGCAGCATTGAGGTCTTTTCTGCAACCATCAAAAGTGTTTCTTTGATTGAAGCTTCTTGACTTCTCATCCAAATTCCTTTCTGAGCATTCCAAGAAGAGACAAACAGAAAAGAGCTTTAGAAGAAGGCACAGGAGGGAGAAACTCACAGTAAAGTGCAACACAAGTCACTCTGACCAATTGTATTTGATATTGGTCATCCTCCTCCATGTTCTGGATGTTTCAGAAAACAGCAATTATATCTGCCCTAAATACGGTGTTTTTTGTCTGCGACATTTAGACTTTTTGCACTAATCGTATACCAACTTTGATCGTACATTTACACTTTTTGCACTAATCATATTGAATCGGAATTTTTTCAAATGTGGATAACCGGATATACACATTATTGAATTCTTTTTCTGTTTTAAGTATTGATTATTCTTTTTTGCAGGTCAGAGTATGACTTAGGAAATTAATAGGTTCACTACACAGTCAATTATCATTATCAAATTTTCTGCAGTTATTTCTGGTGTTGGCTCCTCTGGAATTGATAAGGTTTGGTTCTTTGAACTATTACTGAATCCAACCAAATATAATGCACCGGATAGTCATCTTCATTCCACACTTTCCTCTACGGTTTAATGGCATTCTTCTTGTGAATGGCTAACTTTAGAAGTCACTAAGAGTCATAGAATGAGTCCAAATATAAGTAGCTCAAATTAAAATAGAATGAACATAAATTTTTTATTTTCTAAAATATTTTTGTTTTGAGGGTAGGCTAGAGAGTCCGCAAGTAAGGAGAGATGATTAATCAGCAGTGAGAATCAAACTCCGGTCAAAAAGGTGAAAAGGAAAGACCTCAACTATTAGGCTAACCCAAGATTATTTTTCAAGTAGGTGGTGTGAATGAACATAAATTACAGATGGACAAAAAATAAGCTTAAAATTTGGATAATCTGGTTATCCAAATTGTATTTTTTTACTATCCCCAAAAAATGTGGATCAGATCGGATCAAATATCCGATTTTGAACACTTTTAGTTGTTAATATATCCATCTTTTAGCAGATAATTAAAGATAGTAATAGGCTAATAGCCAAACACACTGAGGGAGATATTTGAAGGACTTTGGGCCAAGATGACACTATGTTTAAATTAGAATTTTGAAGGGGAAGGAATAGAAGAGAAGGGGATGGGAAGGAAGAGAATGGAAAGGAGGGAATCACAATGAGAAAAGTTTTATTTGTTTGTTTAAGAGGGGAAGGAAGGGAGAGGAACTGAAAACTCATTTTCCTTTTAAATCTAATGAGTAACGGAACTTATCCCTTCAAATCCCTCTCTTTTAAATCTCTCCCCTCCAAATTTATTATCCAAACAAAAGAAATTATATCCCTTCAAAACCATCCCTATCCTTTCCTTTCAATTCCTTCAACCCAACAAAGTGTTAAAAGTCAAAATATTATGATCGAATGAATGTTAGCAAAAAGCCAACAAATCTATTCCTACCTAAAAGAAGTTTAATAGACATGTACGACATCATCAATTTAAAAGTAAGTTCATAAAAAGCTAAATGCTACATAACAGGAAAAAAATAACATAACATCAGCAACTGATACTAGAAAATATGGCGAAACATACTGGTAAACTTGTCACTTGGCTTCTTTTTCGACCATCGTTCACCAATGCTATCTTCCAGCTTACTAAGATGACTAACTGCATACTATTTGAATTGGAAAGAACTCACATCAGCATGTTTTGCAGAGAGAAAAAAAAAACACAAGGGGGAAAATTATAAAATCAATGGAAATCAATGGTTCGCATTATTGCATAACTATATTGTAGTATGGTGATTAGATTGCATTCTACAGCTTAATCTTCTTTAGGTTACCATGAATTGGATACCAAACAAGTGTTCTAAGTATTGTCTACGTAGTTGATTTTTTGCTTCCCATTTTCTGTAAATAATTTTTTGATTATTGTAAGTTAAATAACTACTCATCATAACTATCGTAACTTCCCTTTCCGAAACTCTAGATTAACTTTTCCGAAAGTACATTCCCCAAATGCTTTTTTTCCAAGCACAAAACCATATATAATACCATACGCCCTTCTTTACATTTCTTGTTATCCTATGGTTATTTTCTTTTCTTACCTTTTTCACTCATTTCACTTTTTTAAAAAACAAAAATTGTACCATTTCGTTTTTTTACGAAACTCTAAAATCAATGTTTCTTGTTTTCATTTGCGCTTCTCGTATCGGATCAACTTACGTTTCTGTAACATTGTTATAAAATAAGAAACAATACCACGTTATCAAAATTATGTTTCCTGGCTTACTTCAAAATTTTACCAAGTGTGTCCTTTATAATATAATTACAACATTTTATTTACTTAAAAAAAATTTGAGTTATTACTATCATTATAAATTAATGAAACATAAGGACTAGATCACATGTTAATACAATTTAGCGGATCCAAGGTTCAGAGTTCCCTGAGGTACCAACGAATGGACAAAATTTAGATAAAGTTTCGTTTGTATAATGAACAACAAAATAATTTTTATTTCAGCAAAATGAGTTGTCGAAGCGCAATAATCCCAAGACAAAGCGAAATCGCAATAAACCCAAGACAAAGCCAAAAAATTTTTAGAATGTTCTTTCTTGTAAATATTGACATATACATAGACCCAACACCTTTAAAACTCACAAATCCATAGTTTTTTTTAAATTACCCAACAAAACAAAAATTCTAAATTCAATTTTTTTTGTGAATTTTGGAGTTTCATTTGCAATGAAGCTAGTATTATGATAGGAATTTGCTCATCCATCAACCTATTTTTCTATTTAAAGTCGGTGGAACAACATTCTAAAATATCAAGAAACAACATTCTATAAAACATCAAGAAACAAGATTAGAACAACAAGATTAAAAATATAAGACTAAGATTAAGATTAAAGATTAGAACATAAAGATTAAGATTAAGATTAGGAGTGAAAATACTTTTTTAAAAAATGTAAAATTTTGATTTTTAGGGATTTTTTAAAGAAGAGAAGATTGTCATCTGTAAGGCGTGAACAGCGAGGAGCGAGCACCCAGCCGTAGCAGCGTCTGACACCGGTGACACCGCCAACAAGTTGTGATGAATCGTCTAAGGCAGCAGGAGGCTGAGGTGGCCGACAATGGCGGTAGTTAGAAGAGTTTTTTTTTTAGGTTTTTTGGAGTAGAGAGAAGGGAGAGTAATTTAGAGTGTTGACTTTTCAATGTCCAAGATTGCTGAAAATCGTGTTTGAAATCTGAACCCTAAAATTATTTATTATTTTTTTCGCTGGGAGCAGTGCCCTAGGGGGCCATACGTAGATCTGCTCATTATACAAAACTATCCAAAACACATGCCAAGATGAGCAGACCGCGTCACCAACTAAATTTCGAATTTTTATGGATTAGTCAAACATGGGAATGTTATAGACACACACCCAAAGTTTATTTCCCAAGACATTTTTCCCTAGCAAGCTGTAACATACGTTTTTTTATAAAAGAATATTTTAAGCCTCTATTTTATTGGGAGAGCTCCACACTTCCTCACAGAAGACAAGTGAAAAAGTAAAGGACTCAAGCACATCTTATTTTTCCAGAATATCCTTTTATAGCTTTATAACTGTAATTTTTTTTGGAAAAAGAAAAGAAAAAAGAATCTCTAGGTTCAAGTTTTTTTGAAGACAAGAAGTGTATGTTTAAGTAGATGGAAGTGTATCGTTTTAAGTAACTGAAAATAGCAGTTCTTTAATATTAGAAAAAAAAAATGCATGATTAATAGATTTTTGATGAAAAATTGGTGTTCGAAAAGATGCACTATGATGTGTGAACCCTTGCCACTCATGTGAATTGATATATGTAGAGTATTACAAAGAAACATGTCAAATTTCACTTAAGATTTAGTAGAGCACTACAATAAACAAGCCAAAATGTCACCATTTGACATTTAAACATTTAAGGGAATTTTCATCTGGTAACCTTGAATGTTTGGCTTTTCCATTTGGTAGATAAATATTATTTTAATCTATGTTGTGAGCTTGACCTTCTAATTTTTCTACATGGTAGACAAAAGGAAAGTTTTTTTGTTAACTTTACGCTATTTTTACCCAACGTAATAATTTTTTTTCAAAAAACAAACGTCGTGATTACCCTAATTGACCAAATATATCGAAATTCAGTCAAAATAAGTACTTAATTTTAACCAAAAAACTTAACATTTTGTCTACTACGTGGAAACGTTAGAAGCCTAAGATCACCACGCGAATTTAAAAAAAAAAATTGTCTACCACGACAAAAAGCCAAAAACTCAGGGTCACCACATCGAATTTCCCAACATGTAAAATCAACTTCATTCCTCATGAAATTTAAAAATGTAAAAGAAAAGGTCTGTAACAACTTACATAAAGAGTATTTAATTGAACACACAAAATTGGGGTTGGCAAAACACTGATATCACTTGATTTTCTCTCTTCCGGAAGTTTTTGGTGGTCCAAAAGTTCTTTCTTAACAAAAGCCTTAATACCAGCTTCCTTCCGATATCTTGTCAGGATGGGCACAGGTGGCATCAAATCCTCTTTGCTGGCTACATTTCAAATTAAACAATATAAAAGTAAACTTTAATACTCAAACCAATGAAGAACACACAAGAAGAAAACACAAGTCACTAAAGAGAATAGGTGGAAAAAGGTTAGTTGAAGAGGAAATTGTACTTGCACCACACCTTGTTTATGTTGAAAATTCTACATCTTGTTAATAATTAAGAGAACAAGATAATAGGAGTATTAAAATTTAGCTAAAATGCACTATTTTATTGTTAGATTGAGCTCGCCGAAGTGTTTCTTTCACACCCTAATTATACTATGGTTGTAAATACTTGCAACATTTTATGCTGGATGTTGTTCAACACACTCTAGTTCCGCCTCAACAAATTTAACCATGTTTAAATGCAAGTAATTACAAAAAGTTGACGTTTTGAAACAATGCATGGAAACAAATTTGAAAGATCAGTTTGACAATATACTCTCTTATTCATTTAGTGAAAGAATAAGGTTAAGCTTAAATATAAAGACAATCAAACTCCAAAGATTGAGGGTACTTCGTACCAAATAAGATATTTCCCTTTATTCCTTCACAGCTTAATTCATACATTGCAGATCAATGTGTGTTGATAAATTAATGGCATTAGTTTTAGGCTCTCCTAAAAGACACGTATCCCAATTGCACCATCTTTGATGATCATTTGGTTTTTAATCAAACTTCACACATTTAAATCAATGGAAAGTTCTTCAACTTTCCTTTGCAGACAACAAAAAATAAAAAGATCACAGAGAAGTTGGAAAGTAACCTTTGTTCAGCATTTGGTACCAGTGCGAGTTTAATTTTTCTCCTAGAAAATGCTACACAAGTGCAATTAAGATCTTCACTCTTTAAATTTTTTAAATTTTATTTATTTAGGTACTTGCTTCTTGTTGGTAACACTATCAATGCATGTTATTGGTGGCTAGAACTGTAATGTGAAATTGAGCTAAAATTTCTCTTTCTAATTAAATCAATATAAATACAAAGCATTTAAAGACAACTAAAAAGGCTTAAAGCATTAACAAATTGTTCGGTTAGGGCTGTCAGGCTAACACTTAAGAGAGATAAGATTTCTTCAGTTTCTGCTAGTTTGAAAATCATGTAGTATGAGTGCTTCAATTTCTTCCTGTGATGATTACCCGTATCTAACTTATATATACTTTGTTTCAACTCAAGTATTCATGTCGGATTCTTGACAATCCAACATTGGTATGACACCTTTCGACTTTTATTTGGAAAAAAATCATTGTAATTTTTCATAAAAGAATGGAGTCCCATAATTAAACATGTACCAGCATCCAACACAAACACCTGAGACTCTCTCTCCTACACTTGGAATGAAGCATGCGAATCGAACAACACTGAGAGAATGAAAGATATTATAGATGGAACCTTCCAAAATTTATAGTTTTTCAATACGGGATCATGTCATATTTTAAAGGTGTAAATCAATGTGTTACTTTTTTACAGAAAATATGTTACTTTTGAACAAAAAACTGTTACTTTTGTTTTTAAAAAAAGATGTTACTTTTTATCCAAAAAAGTGTTACTTTTAGAAAAAAATATTTTTTTCAAAAAAACAAACATATTAAAAAGTAACACATTTTTTCTAAAAAGTAACATCTTTTTATGTAAAAAGTAACAACTTTCTATGAATTTGTTTCAGAATTTTTTTCTTAAAGTAACACTTTTTTGCCTCATAGTATCATAAAAAAGAGTAACACATTTTTGCCTAAAAGTAACACTTTTATAGTATAAAGTAACACTTTTTTGTAAGCAAGATTGGTTCTCACGGTTCTCATATAAGGGTGGTTCTCACTGGAACTTCTTCCTATATATATAGAGAGACATTTTATTAATTAGAAAGAAACATCTTACTGGCCAAACGGGGGGAGGACGAACCATCTAGGATGGACTCCCTCCCAAGTCCTTAAGATTAAGAAATACAAACCAATTAGTTAACAATGTCTTTTTTCATATATATAAATTGCAATGACTATTTAGATTTGAAGTCTAGGAAAAAAATCATAATTGCAATAATCAGCATACTTATTTCAAGTTAATTAATAATTTTTTAATGTAGTAACATCCTTTTTATTCTAGGGTAGAGTAGACGGAGGGAAGAGGAGGACTAGGTGAGAATCGAACCCGAGATCTTACCTTGAGAAACTGATATTTGCTTCAACTGAGACAAGACTCGATTCTTTGATGTAGAAATATACTAAAATCTCATTTCCTATTTTACTCTTAAAATAGGCATAAAATGTCTTTAGGAGAAGTCAACAAGTATGTCCATTTCTTCTTTAGTTATCATTTATACATAAATACGTGATTAGTAACAATTATAGTAAGAGGGAGGAAGATTAAAAGCAAGAAAAGAAAACAAAAGCATAATAAGCCCACTTCCCGATTCAGATTAATTCTAATTGTCATAAGAATCCAAGTTGAAAGTAGAGTCCATTCACAGCTCTGAGAAAGCGATCGTCAGATTCTTGGAAATAACTCATCAGCATATTTCTCCATAAAAATCCATAATTTTACAATCCCAAACCATCATTCCACTTGTGAATGAAATAATTGAATATCATGAATACCAAAATGATTATGAAGAAAAAAATTAGCTAAGAATGCCATATAAGAATTCAGAATTCACTAGTTTTAATAGTTGACCAAACAAGCAAGAATTACTAAAATTTTATCTTATTCACACTTTGAAAACAATCCATATTGGAGGAGTCTAAAATAAAGCCTCAAGCCTATTAACAAGAAAATCCAGCATATCAGATGTATATGAAAATTAGCTGATAGAAGTTTTGCTTACCCAAATTGCCAACAATAAGATCTGCATACACTTGAAATGCATTGTCAATACCGCGGCATAAGCTACCAAGCTCCCCAGAACCCATAGGAACTTTCAGGGCAAAAAATTGGTCCACTGTCTGCATGACAAGAAAAGAAACCTCTTTAACAAGAAAATAGCCAACACCCAAGGAAAATGTTGGAACAAACAGCTGGGGTGATGGGAATTCATCATCCTCGGTAACGCTAATACAACTTTAAAACTCAGATTCACTTCACTCACATAACTGAGAAACTGAGATCTATAACAGACTTGTTATAAAATAGTCAATCTTCCAACAGACCATTGAAGACACTTTGAAGTTTGAAATAGCAATATTTTGACCTTGCAGATTCATAAAATTTCACTCTATTACTTGTTTTTCACATCACACCATGACATCCATTACGAACCATCATTTTCACCAATTTTGCAGTGGTAATCCATCATTAAAACCAAATAAATTACAAGATTCAAGAGGTCACGAAATTTAAGAGACACTTTTAAAGCTTCGTTTATTAGTTCTTAAAATCTTGAAGTACAGTGACAAAAGTAAATTTTTCAACTTCATTCCATGCTAGTATGCTACGATGGCCCAAAGCACGTCATGTCACCAGCATTGCAAGATGTTGATTCCAAGGAAGACGGAAAGCACAATTTAGAGAGAGGCCTATAGTTAAAGATAATAGTTTTCCTTTTGTGTGATAGATTGTCTTTTTGGGATAAGAATTATAATCCATTGAGTTCAAATACAACTGATTAACACATTTATGGAAAGAAAAATTTTGATCTCTTTTGTGCACTTAGTCCTCCATAACTTCGACTTTTTCTTGTTTGAAAGAGTTTTCTTTTAACATATGCAATATGGAAAGAAAATGATATTGTATTCTTTCTTTTCCACGTTCATATTTTTTAAGGAAAGATTGACATTAATAATCCAACCTTTCACCCATTTGTTGTAAATAATTTCTCCTTTAGAATATTTTTTTAATAATCTCACCTTTGCCCTTAGTTTATAAAATAATCCAAAGTTGGAATTATTCACAACGAATGGGTGAAAAGTTGGATTATTAATGTCAATTTTACCTTTTTTTAATTATCATATCATCAAAAATCTACACGGGATTGCATTCTAGAATTTTTGTGTTTTCCTAGATTACATGAAATAAAAATATAGAAATTTGTGTTAAATGTTCTTTCAGCACTTACAGGAGTTATTAGCACAACTAAGAAAAAAGAAGGTTTCACACTGCCAAATATGTTAGTAAAGATTTCATGCAATATTTGAGAAGCTTCAAAGTAAAATCCATCACAATATTGTTTTCGCCAGGAAGATAAGCACTGAAACTATTAGTTGACCACTTCACCAGCAACTGAAAATTGCAAAGTTTTTCACATTATGGTATAGTTTAGTTTGCCATATGTGGCACCCAAATTATGAAGTAAATAAATTGTCCCAAAATGCAGGGCCAACAAACATCTCGGTCATATTTTAAGGTGCAAGGCTTTAACGCAGAATAATATCATTCTGCAATCAATTGTCCCAAGATGCAAGGCCAACAAACTTGTCTGTCATCTCTAAAGGTGCAACGCATCAACGTAGAATAACATCATTATGCTAACGTCTTTATAAACCACTTCATAGGTTATCAATTGTATAATTCAAAGCATTGATGAGGAGGGCAACAAAGCTGCCAAGACAACAATGTCTGAAAATAGAAACATAACAATTTCTTATATTGACAAGCTGCAATACAGCGAAAGAAACTGAATAGAGTACTCATCAAAAGAAAGTAAGCTTCAAAATATCAATGTTGATAAAATAATGGAAGGATGTACCTCTTCCACTATCCTGTAGACTTCAACAATTGAAGTTCCGTATCTTTGCTGAGGTGATATAGGTTCCCATCGCTGAGGAAGTATAAGAGTTAAGGATCATAAGAAACATCAAAGACAAGCACAGAAAAAGGAATAATAGATAAGTTTGCAGAGTTTGAACACATATTCTAGTAAAGACATATAGTGGCATATTATTGCGTAATAATAGTTCAAAACTTCCCAAATGTAAATACTTTTTTTCAAAAATTCACATATCGTCTGCGATTCGAGGTATTACTCCGCTATAGCAGTTTTTTGCGACACAGCGACAATTTACTCAAATGCATCCGCGACCACGTTTTTTCCATGGGTAAAAGTGCATTCTAAAATATGTTGACAACATTGGTGTGTAAAAAGATTCACCACAGAATCGAAAATGATTATATCAAGTCAAGTAGAAATAAATATGTAAAAACAGCATGACGGGAATGATCCGACCAAAAAACCCCAACCATTTATAGTTCCATATCTCTTTGAGGCTGTTAATACATAACTTTGATTATCGTTATTTTTAATTATATTATAATATAATATTACTTACAAAAGTTTAATGTATATATGCATCTAGAGGAATCTAACAGCACATAGTGTATCATCATTCGTTCTTACATAGTAGGAAAAATATAAGCAATCAAAATTAGGGTATAAATAGTGTTAAAAAATACAAACGTGTCAACTAATTTGGGAGAGGGTGTAATACATCATGCCAAATATGTTTCCAGACAATGCTTCGAGGGTGAGAGGGTTGGGGGTTAGTGAGTTTTCAAACTCACATTATAATTAGAAGCTAAACCCACATCACCTTTTAATTTACTGCTTCTCTTCAAAAACTTTATGAATCAAAATGTATAGGAGAAAACGATATTAAAGGCTGCGAAAGAATACAGCAGGTCAGGCAATAGGCAGTAACTTGAATAAAGCCTCGGAAAATCAGATCTAATTTTATTTGGAATGTTATATTTAATTGATGAATCTAAAGATTCACCATTTTAACACTAAATCTGAATACTTTCAATGATCTTGAAGGTTTTCTTGGAATTCATTCTACAAGGTGCAGACAGAAGTAGACATTATTGCATGGGTATGATAACTTGAGCAAAAGAACTAAGGATTAATATAATCATCCAATTCAATTTTTGCAAAATTAAGCGACAAAAGATTTTTCATTACCATGAACTAAGATTTGTCAGCAAAAATTTAATCTTTATGGTACAAAAATATAAGGAAAAATTGTTGAGAATAATCCTTACTTTTTGCGTTTTCCTGTGAAAAACCCCTACTTTTGATTATTCATGAATAATCCGAACTTTTCACCGTATTTGCACACAGCAACCCGTTCAAAAATTTTGACCGGCTACAGCAGGTGATAGAACCATTTCTCACCAGTTCTCCTCCTTATTGCAACTATATTCTTCCTCCTTACCAATCCATTTCTCCATTGTTAAACCAAAATTTAGGAGAGAGAAAGTTCATCCCTTTACTTTGTTTTTGTTTTTTAATTTTTTTTTCAAAAATGAATTCTTATTGTTCATTTTGCAAGAAAAAGTGTTGTTGATGCCACAACCAGAATTTATTTTTGCAAAAAAAGAGAAAAAAAAAAAACAAAGTAAAGGGATGAACTAAATTTTCTCTCTCCTAAATTTTGGTTTAATAATGGAGAAATGGAGTAACGAGGAGGAAGATGGCAGCAATAAGGTGAACAGGTGAGAAACGTAACTATCACCTGTCGTAGCCGGTCAGATTTTCGAATGGGGTGTTGTGAGCAAATACGGTGAAAAGTTCGGATTATTCATGACTAATCAAAAGTATGGTTTATTCACAAGAAAACGTAAAAAGTAGAGATTATTCTCAACAACTTTTCTTTCTAGAGTAAAAAAACGTGACAACCAAAAATATAAATTTTGAAATTTAATTTTTTTTATTCCAATAAAGTTAAAACTCAAAGTAAAAGGTTCTATAAGGTTTTGTCCATGACACTGTAGTTCTGCAAGTGATCGTGAATTATAAGTTTTAGTTACTTTGTTAATCGATATGCTTGAGTTCAGAAGGAAAAGCAAGTAAACATTCAACAGATTTGTGTAGTCTTTCAGAGAAATTAAAACAATGTGTATTCTTTCCATCAAAGGTTGACACTTGACAGGACACTGTAAGAGTTTGAAGAAACTCTTGAAAAATTTTGGTTTTTAATGACTACAAGAGGAATACTAGCGTTGAATTGCTGGAGATGTGAAGCATTTTACACTAACAGTATTGCACACTTGGCAATGGAAACATTTAGCTCCAGATTTTCAGAGTGTTGAATGTGGTGGAGGATGATTGTCTTACTTGGGCAGTCTTCAATAATTTAATGTTTTCGGCTAATATATCAGAGTAGAGCGACTTCTGGGTAAGCTAATTGCTTATAAAAACTATTTCAAAGAACAAAAATTAAACTAAAAAGGAAAGCAAGAACAAAACTAATCCTATATCTGAAAATATATATATATATATATAGAATCAAGCATATGGAAGCTGATAAATACCTCCTGTTGAATGACACGTGCAACCCAATTCTGAATTCTTTGCAGCTGTGCATTGACCCAGCGCATTACCAAGGTTCCAGATAAGGTTTCGATCTAGCAAAAAGGAAAGATGTATAAAGAAAACTAAATTAGCATAACTCAAAACCAGATGCAAAAGAATCTAATTCTAATCATGTTAAAAAAAATAAAAAAATCTCATACAGGGGCAATACTGATACATACACACATTAAAACAAATTGCTGGTCTCAGTGTCTTGATGTCATGATAAAATTAAACATGGATACTATGTAAGAACATGAGAAAAAGACATAAGAATGAAATATAATTAAGGAAAAATTACCCGGAATAATACGAACTTTCACTTATTTCCCAAGAATAATACGAACTTTCAATTAACCACGAATAATACGAAGTTTGACATGCATTTTCCAGTGGTATACCTTTTTACCCATAACCGATTAAAAAAGGTTTTACTCAAAATTTAATTGTTTTATTATGTTAAAATAATCAATGAGAGAGAAAGGGGCAGTTCATCTTAAAGTTACTGACCCAAGCAAGCACATCTCAAGCTCTTCTCTCACGCATACTTCCACCATACTTCCACCATTGATGACCTCATTATAAAGCTTGGGAAGAAGAAGAAGACACCTACTTTGAAGTTTTGGTTTGATGGTTAGTTTATTGTTCTCAATTGCATTATTTATCTTCTAAGTTTGCTAACACCCAAAAATTAGTGGATAATAATATCAGACGAACACCAGGTATATACTGATTTGTATGCTGCTATATATTTGTATGCTGGATATACTGATTTGTATATATTTGGCTGCTTATATACTGATTATGCTGATATGAATGATGCTGATATACTAATTTGTATGCCTAGCTGCTGAATATACTGATTTGTATGCTGTTTATATACTGATATGAATATACTGCTTATACTGATTTGCTGTATATATGCTGATTTGTATATATGCTGCTGGGTATGTATACTGCTATATATATGTTGCTGCTGCTGGGTATGTGTATGCTGCTATATGTTGCTGTTGGGTATATGCTGTTTATATACTGAGCATTTTGATTTGCATACTGATGCGTATACTGAATATACTGATGCTTATACTGAATATATACATACTGGATTATGATTTGCATATACTGATTTGATATTGTACAGAGCATTTTGAGGGCAGTCCAACTAGAGCTTTCAAAGGGGAAGAGATGAAATTACTGTTTTGGAGATGTGCCAAAGCATACAACTTTGCTGATTTTGCAATTGATGTTCTAGATTGAGATGATGATGATGAAGGGGAAAACATATTTAAGAACAATTAAATGAAGGGGAAGATTGGAGGAAGTAAACTAAGTAAATGAGATGAAGATTGGAAGTAATTTAAAAAAATGAGAAGATAAAGAAGAAAGAGGTGAGAAATCTGGAAAGAAGATATGAAACCAAGGTTGAAGATAAACAAGCAAGCAACGGTCATGTTTTACCTGTTCTACCGGTTCCTAACCGGTCAGGGATGCCACCGGAAAATGCATGTCAAACTTCGTATTATTCGTGGTTAATTGAAAGTTCGTATTATTCATGGGAAATAAGTGAAAGGTCGTATTATTCAGGGTAATTTTTCCTATAATTAATTGTGAACCAAAACATGCTACGAGAAGAAAAAATGGACTAATGCAACTTCTTCTCACCTGATACCTCCCAAGTTTTTTGCAGTAGTTCTCTGCAACTTCTTCACCAAAAGCTGAAGCCAAAAGCCCCATAATGTACTGCTCAAGGTCATTAGCTGCTGGAAATACAGATACTACATCTTCTGTCAAATGCTCAGCGCCATTAAGGAAGGGTTTCTAGAGAGTTAATTACAGACCATTACTCTTTAAGTCTACAAGATTTTCTAGGAAAGAAAAGATGAAAAAAAAGAAGCCAATAAACATGCAAAAGAAAAATTCGTAAGCTTACTAATTTCATTCCGTAGAGTTTGTGAAGAAGAGAAGTTGAAACAACAAGAACTTGTGAATGCCATTGAGACAAAATTGGGACAAACAATGTTGTCTCTTTCTTAAGTAGTTTCTTTATTTCTTCGGCAAGCAATGTTAATGGGTGGTCATGCGTTGTGTCTGAGTTTGCATCAACATCATGTAGCATCTGCACAATCATTGTATATATCATGTATTTATTTGCATAAAGAAAACTCCTATCAAATTAAATTATATTATTGCTTGAACAGAGGATTGGGTGTCCTAATAACAAAACCAATTTAAGAAATGAGTACACTTGGTGGTAACTTGTATGTTGAATCATTAAAATAACATCGAGTGGAAGCAAGAAGTTTTTAAAATGTTTTCAACGGCAACGCCAACAATGGGAGGGTGGCTGATTTGACTAGCTGAAAGCATTGGCTGATGTGCTAGTTGCTTTAGCTGGTAGTTAAAGAGATGTTTGGTAAACACTATTTGATGGTTGTTTATTTGAGAAAAAGTAGGCCAAAAGCCAATGAAAAAAGCAAATATAAGTAGTATTTTGGTTTTGGCTTGAAAGCGAGCTTTTCAACTAGCTTAAAAGCCATTTACCAAAAAACGCATTTAGCTAATTGACCAACCAAAAGCTAAAAAGCCAACCAAAAAGTTCATACAAAAATAATTGCTTAACACCTCTAATGTCGACGTCTTGATGCCAACAATATGGAGTCATCTACATGAACTAAATCAAATCAACGTAACAGATTATGGGCAACAAAGATTATACATTATCGAGCATTACCTTTAACTACCGATGTAAACAAAGATCATGAAATTCTATGATCATATTAAAAAATATTCCCTTCCATTCAATCCTATATATTGTTATACGCTCACACAAATTCCAAATCTTCTTGTTATTCCTCACTTTTCTTCTCCAAGTCAAACAAGCCTCACTTTTCGAATTGAAGCATTTCTCAAACTTCTTTACACATGACTAATCCAACATAAACAATATTGTGAAAATTTATCTCACTCTTTTCAACCATTAGATCCAAATGATAGCTAGACATATCAATCAAAATCAAGAATAAAGATAAGGTGAAAACTAAGTTTTGAGGAGTGGCAAATTAAAAGATTATGTAAGTGCACCACCCTAATGTATGAAATTCATAGATAGGGTGCAATATAAAATATGACAATAGCAAGCATGAAACATATGAAAATGGGAAATGATAGAAAAACTTTATCAAGGACTCTTTGTGGTATGGCATTGGTGGTGAGAAAAGGGGTAATCTTGTCAAGTACAATTTCGTGTGTTTCCCTAGTGGGGAAGCAAAGCTTAAGTGGTTTGGTTACAAAATATATTTCTGGTGGGAAATTGGTTGTGTTAACCATACAATTCGGGGTGTTTCCCTAGTGAGGAAGCATATTTTAGGTGGTTGGTTACAAACTATATTTCAGGTGAAAAATTGGTTGTGTTAACCAAAGTAATTATGGTCTACTCAAAATGATTGTCTTTTTGTGACTCGTGGTTGGATTGCAAATGGTCATCAATAAGATTTTAGGAGGATGAAAAGGAAAGAGGCCTTCCAATGCAACATTCCTTTGTTGACATTATTTATAATTGTCTACTTCATATGGTGCTCATGCTTTCACTTTCTTAGTAGATAACATTTGGGATCTTCACTTCTTGGGGAACTTCCATGAGGGTCACTTTAATATCCGAAAATTTGTTAATTCAATTATCGAAGATGGAGAAATCCATGAAATGGATGGTTGATTCATCCAGCAGTTTCACTAATTATCCTTCGGATTTCAAAAAATCGTTTAAGGATTGGGTTAGTGTTGCTTTTAAGATGAGTTTTTTTTTTGCACGCTAAACCATTAGGTGAGCAGTAATGCAATAACATTAATGAGATGTTACAAAGACAAAGATCAGGCACGACTGCTAATCCGTTGGACATTAGCATGTTGTGTAGTAATACATCTATTGGAAATTTCATGGTGTGTCATGTGACATGTGTATCTATGGTTACAACTAAATAATATTTTGACAAGTGATTTGCAACAAAGTTTAAGTTTAGAAAAGCACAATGCTCAACCGATACCGATGAGCAAAAGATCTTAGAGGCATGGAATAAAGCGTATTGTAAATGAGACACACCTTTTCACTCAAAAGCGAATAAAACAATTTTAAAACATATTTGATACTATCACTTAAGCAATATGATATGCATATCATATCTGCATAAAAGATTTAAAACAAATGTTATCATTGTGCTAAGCGCCTAAGCTACTAACATAGTGCAAAATGGCACAAGAGAGTACCTAAACCCACATTCTAAAGCATTTTGACCTAGAAGAAGAGAAGAAAGCATGAAGATTCGAGAAGAAAGACAGATTATTGGATAAATATGAAAGATGACAAAATGTGAAAGCAAAGATTCAAAAAAAAAAAATGGAAAGACGATGAGAATATAAAAAAACCTACAAACCAAAAGCTAGAAGAAGAAAAGATAGAAAGATGAAAATCTAGAAGAAAGAAAAGGCGAAGAATCTACAAGAAATAGAAGAAAAGAAAAGCAAAACAATTAGACTCCAAGAAAATCCTCTACCTTCTCCATTTTTTCGTTGCTTCACTTAAAAACAAAAGCAAATCATTTTTCGTTTTCTTTCTCTTCCTCGCAGAAGAAATAAATCTTTTTTGTCTAATTGTCTAATTCAACTATAAGCTATGATAGATTATTTAAAAACGTTTTCTACCACACAAAATATGCAAAAACACAAAAAAGGAAACGAAAGTGTGCCCTGTCTGTATCTCAATGAGCCTAGAGTAAGAGAAACAACTATTCTAGAGCCTACCTTGAAGGGACGCCCGAGGTGCGCCTTCAAAAATCATAACAAGAATAGAATCACTTAGCCTCTTGTATATTCACTGTTTTGATTTGTGGGGGAATTTCAAAGAAAGTGGTTTAATTTGTATATTCACTGTTTTATTAAAAGTTTCAGCACAAAACAAAGAGAATGATTTTACCAAGAACAAATATTACATAAATATTTTGTGCCAATGAAATTACTTACCCGTGCAAATGCACTTTTAATTGACGAATTTACAAATGATTCAATCTGATCCTGATCACTAATGGACTGCAAAAAGATAAGAGGAGTTTATTACAAACGAAAGGCAAAAGTGTTAGCCAACCATAATAACATGATTAACGTTGCATGTAATGATTTTAAATACAAAATTTTAAAAAGTCATAAATTTTGGGAATTACATACTTCTTGTGATTCCTCTATCAATAGTCTCCGAGAAACCATTGCCACAGTTGCAATATCCTCCATCTTTTGTGGATCCTAATTGATATAGAAATAAAATTATTTTCAACTTTCATTTCTGAGTAGTACTAACATTTAAATGGAAACTGTAACACAATGATCTCACAAACAACAGTATCAAATACCTCATCTGTTTTAGAATAAATGCATTATTTTCTTTTGGCACATAAAATAAAAAAAAGTAGCAGTTGTACAAAAATTACATGCGGATTGAGGATTTAATTAAAAGAGAAAAGCAAGCACAACTCACTTTTGGCAGGGGAAGGGTGGGTAAAATTGTCAAAATGTGTAAAAAAACTTCTTTAAAAGGAAATGATGCACGAATTCAAAAGATTCCCAAAATATGAATCTATATCAAGGTAAAATTCTTCTGACACTTCAATTTTCATTAAAAAAATGGTAATATGCATTTGAAACTCACATTAGCACATATGTCATAGGCCTTTATATAACCCCGTCAACTCTAAAAATCCATTATAAAGGCCTTTATAAATAACAAATTCAAATGTGACCTCAACAATTAAACTTAAGAGACAATTAAACCAACAACAATAATGTCAGAGCCTTAATCCCAAAAGACAGACTGAGAGAGAGTATTAAATTCACACTTAAGAATTTATATAATAGTTCAACAATGCCAGAGCCTTAATCACAAAAGATTTGGGTACATTATAGTAAATTATATTCATAAGAATGAAGATAACCATTAGTTTATAGAATGCATTGCATATCATGCTTTTATGTAAAACTAAAAAGCTAATAACAAAAACTTAAATTACAAGTGTCTATATGATGATAAGGAAGAATTGTTCCACCTTTTCAACAAATAAAGAAATAACTACAAAAAAAAAGAAGCAAATCATTTAATCTGTAAAGGTGAAAACTGGTTGTTCATATTGAGATTGGTTAGTACACTTCAATTTTAGTCATATTTGGAAGATCAACTTATCAGTAATTTAGTATCATTTAGGCTCTACTACTAAGGAATATCTTTTCGATTGTTATGGAACATCACTTAATGTTAATCACACGGCTCTTCAAGCACTATTGTCATCAAAACAGGCTCATGTAATTTTTAGTAAAGCTCGAACTTGGGTTAGGGTAATATTGAGAACTACGAATTAATTATGTCAAATCTACATGCATATAATGTAGGATAATCTTGGATGATGCAATCATTTAAGGCTTTAACATTGGAATAATGAAGTATGGCGATACTAAATGTATTGAAAAATGTACTCCAAACAAAAAGCATTTGTGTAAATTGTTCACTCCGTCTTAGGGCTTGCAAGAAAAATAATTTTCATACTAAGTGAAGGGGGTAAAACAAAAAAAAATACTTCCTCTGTAGTCTATTTTGTTCAATTGTGCCATATTCTGTTTTGGGAAATTTGTTAAATTACTATGTCTTTTCCTAACTAGATAGTTGTTTGCTATCAAATGACAACAATGCCCACAAGGGGACTACTCTAGTACAAATACTTTTTCTCTCAACTACTCGTATCATTACAATCACATAACTTTGACAAAAGGAAATTTGCTTCCTCATCCCTTTGCATGTCCAAGAGAATGTGCAATTAACAAACAATGGAGTTAGTAACTATCATAAGAAGCACGTGGAAATACCAAGTAGAAAGAGAGAACAACTGCCCAAGAATAGATCTATAAGATACTATGATACAAAGTTTGTGTAAAAGAATAAAAACTTAGATGAGCACCAAAATCTAGTAAAAACTTAACTTCAACTGAAATGATCACCAAACAAGTGCAATACACCACAAGCTCCGCAATCGGCCTTAAACTTGAGCAACATACATCTCGACTCATTCTAATAACTGACCTCAGAAAAATGCAGATGATAATCCGAAAGCAGTCTATCAGCCCACTTCTGGATTGGTCCAAGGAATGCTTGAAGAAAAGAAGTAATTTGAGACCCTGATTCAAGTTCCATCTTTGATTGCAGACTTTTTAAGTGCAACCTCTCTTGTGGACCACGTTGTTCTTTCAAAGGGATTCTCTTCAACTGCTCGATGGCAAGCTGAAGCATTCCTTTCTCACCTGTTATCACAGACTGTGATCCAATGCCAAAAAAGGCTATTAGCATCAACTTCATACAAAGATTTGTACGTACATATAAGTATAAGCTATTGACAGGTGTTGCTAGAAAAAGAAAGTTACAACTGCAGATGCATACGTTAGAAAAATAGAAAGGAATAATTGTCTACAGCCAGAAATCTAGCAAGCCACAAGCTCAGTCAATTCAACAAAAAGGAGAAAGAAGTCAAACACGCACACAAGAAACAATAAAAGTTCACAGGACATTCCTACTTCCTACCGGTCTAGACCTAGCTCTGATGTATAAAATTACAACCATTTTCCTTTGATAAGTCCTCAGAAGTTTACCCACAGATATTATTACTCTTTCTGCAGGTATGAGAAGGTAAATGCTTCAATTGATTATAGAAAAAACCTTTACAAACTCTATCCATGCTTCCATCACTTGAACCATTCATCATCCATCCACTTCAACTTTTCTTGGAATATATTTGCTCTTGGAGGAACCTTGATGAGCATGACAGAGAAGAGTCATCTTGAGATTATTTTCTGGTATTTCCCATGTCATTCTTTCCATTACCATTTACAGTAACCATCTTATCAAAAAAACTTTTAAGCTTCTAATATGACTCAAAAGGCAAGTTTTTATAGTATAGAAAAGGCTCAAAATGGTAGGTCTCAGGAACCTTGGAGAAAATCACTTAGGGGGTGTTTGGCATGAGGGATTTAGGGGAGGGAATGGGAATTCTTTATTGAGACTTTTAAATGTCTTTGTTTGTTAAGAGGGAATGGGAATTTAGGAAGGTTGGGGAATGAGACTTTTTGATGGTAAAGTCCCAAATAAAAATGTCCTTGGGGGGAGGGGGTAATTGAGGTTGAGACTTGGGACATGGGATTTAAATAAAAAAAATGGGGGTAAATTTGTAATTTTGAGATAAAATTTAACCAATTTTTAATCAAGTCTCTTCCTTTACCAAACAAAAACATGAGACATTTTATCTTAACAAAAATCCAAATGGATGAGTGCATGTTTTCACATTGCTCCAAGTCCAACTATCTATACCAAAGCCATGTAAAGAGAATGACGGTGCTGATCATTGAATTCCCAATTCTCCTAAAATGCCCCAAAATTAACACACAGTTGTCTGAATTCGCTTGTTTCAGTTCGTACATTAAGTAACTCTAAAGAATGATTGTTTAACATCCAGAAGTAAAACCCTCAAAATCACACCCGTGATTTTCCTCCCATGGTCAAAACCAGATTCAAGAAGCCAAAAATGATCACACATTTTACCTTCTCTCAGCTACAAACACATTCTTGACATCACCCACTTGAACTCATAAAACCCACATAGCCACAAAATGATCAGTAGAGTACAAAAAAGAAAGAGGCAAGTCTATGGATTCCCTTTGTTAAGATTTTTAAGGGTCTACGTGCCCTATATATACTTTGCTTACCTCTTTCAAGCATGAAAAGAACTTAATACCAAATCATTGTATTCAACCAAATAACAAAATCAACACCATAAATTGAAAATGAATGATCAAAACATGACCCAAAAAACATCTTTGTGCAATCATTTTAAAATCCAGAATTAGACGGCCCTTAATCCTATTTTCTCCAAGATTATTCATACACTGTATCTTTCCTATAATTGTCATTATAAGCAGATTTGGGCACCTAGCTAACAGAGGATACACTAGACAACATGTCAGAAAGGAGTTCTAGAACTACTCTTCATCATGAATCTTTCAGGGCGTGTTTGTGTCATGAGCTTGGCACCATGCGACGATTGATGGGATGTCATGATGGTGTTCCATGGAAGTAATGACTCATTAAGTCATGTGCATTTCATATTGATGTGAAAGTTGAGGGGCAATATTTGCTACCATGGGTCAACAAGAAACAACCTTTTTTTATCATTGAACAAGAATAAGATTGCGTATATTCCCCAAATCTGGTGGAGCCAGTTAATGGAATTGGAGCAATGGAATGTTCACACCATCTTCAACATCAGTCATAATCTTATAATAATCTCACTTTTTTCAACTTTGTCCCACACTCTCTTTTGGTTTAACCATAGATGTTGTAATGACTCGGGTCAAAGGGTCTAAGGGCATTATCGACATTTTATATTTAATTAGTCTTGACATTTTATAATTAGATTGATTGTTATTTTTAGTAATTTTTTGGGGTTTAGGCTATATATAGAGCCACCCTAGCAATAATTCATTAGCTTTTGAATAATATTAAGAAGGAATTGGTTTTTTGGGTGTTAGTGGACAAACTCGAAGTGTCCATACAAACTAGTTTCCGTAGCGGGTCTTGGCGATCTGTTACAGATGTTTTTCTTCTCTATCTCTATTGATTTTTCTTTCATATAATTTTCCATCAATTTATTCTCTATTAACCCTATTCGCCACATCAATGACCGAAACAAAGATATTTTTTAAATTTCTTATATCATGTAAACAGAGATATGTAATTTTGTCATTATTTGATTGTTCTATGCAATGGCAGTTTTCTAGTGAAGTGTGACACAAGCCACCAATGAACTGATGGTAGTAATGAGAAGAAAAGGTGGAGAAAAGGTGGTGTCGTGATGAAAGATCGGGTTTTGCTAATGCAAGTTAGGTGGTGGTGAGGGTGGTGGAGGAGGAGAAAGTGAAGTTCCACTTCAAAAAGTTGAAATTGTTTTGCTGATCACCATGCATATTGGATTGCAAATTCTGGATATAGAGATGCTAATAAATCGACAAACAAGGGATTCAGATTTAAAAATTAGGAATTTGAATTGTGGAATTCAAATCAAATCTAGATTTCTAAACACCGCAACAAGGAATTGAAGGACTTGCATCCCTAAGATAGATTTCCAACCTAGAAAACATGTGAGAAGGAATTCATGCTTCATAAGTGCTAGCAATCAACGCCCCATTCCAACGGGAAATAGTTTTCGAAAAGATGTCTCATTTAACATAAATTAAATAAATTAAATGTCGTAATTGTACAGAAGGAATAAAATTATCTACAAGCAGGCAAACTCATCTTTCAGGATTTACGATTTTGCATTAACTTTGTAACAAGCATGTGGTTGGCTTAAAAATAGGGCATCTACCCCTTAAGTCTTTATATTAAAGGTACGGGTAGGTATCAGCTCCTCCATTGGCAGAAATTGAGAGTGGGCTTTTCTCCCTATTTGTCTCCCCTCCTCCTCAAATGTCTGTCCGACAAAGCTCACTTAATAGACTCGAGTCAGGTTTGAACAGGGTTTGTTTGATGTATTAAAAACTAAATTGTACTATTCAGAAGCACAATTTTTTGATAGGACTTTGCAATAACCAAGAAAAAGAATAGAAAATATCACTGAATTTAAGATATGCAGTAATAAGATGTACATTTCCAACATTTCAAAAAGCATAGGACTTCAACGGATTTATATACCTGGCGAAATAAAACCCAAGCATAGCACGTACAGTGTATGGTCTCTGTAATTCCCAGTACGCGCCATGTCGACTTTAATAGCTCGAGTATCTCCTCAACTTCCTGCATTCCAGATCAATTCTCAAGAGATTAAACATGACTGCTTGAAAAAAGACGCAGCAAAGCAAAATGAAAAGAATAAAACACACAGTAATAAGAAAAGTTGCGTTAAAGAACCCTAAACAGATTATACAGCAATCAAAACAATGTAAGAGAGTAACAAGGTCTACAAGTTAGGAAGGCCCAAACATGTCATAATTGAATCCAACAAATAAACAGACTGGATCAATTATCTTTAATAACTCTAGGGTCTCACATGTCTAGGTTGCTTAAAATTAAAATCTCTCTCTAACAACAGAGAAATTATTCCAATGTCCTTAGGCGCAATAAGGTGGTCAATTGCACGAACCCTAGACAATTCATCCACCATTCAGCAGATATTTGTTACTGCATATATGTTTCCACTTTCCCCTCCCTTCCACTAGAGAGCAAAGTGTAATTTCAAAACTACATTCAATATAAAGGTGAACATGCACAAATATGATACTCTACTTCTTTTTAGTTGATTCCCATGACCATGTAATAGTACAACGAATATACCAAATGTTCGTTCTCATTTCCTAGTTCACATAATTTTAGAAGGCAGCCAAGGCTGAGAGAACTTACCTCTGTAAGTTTTCCCTCATCCAGGATGTCAAAAACACTAAGAAGCAACTTCTCATACAGCCGAACATTAAGGTGATAACCATCAGCCCAGTGACAAATTTCACCAGTTAAATCACCGCGAGCAGGCCTCTCTGCAAGAGAATTGGCAACATCTTTAAGAGATTTTAAACATTCTGACCTTTGTAGCTCTCCGGTAGTAGCTGGAAGGAACTGCAGATAGTAAGAACAAGATAGTTCAGAAAATGTCAAGGAAAAACAAAAGAGACCATATAATCACACAGAACTATCCTAGAGAAAACTCAGCTAATTTTTTTGCATTATCAAAGTGGTCATAGCCAAAACAATATCGGTGGAGTCTTTTTTTAATAGAGAAATATCAACATACATCTATGGGATGAGGAATCCAAAAAAAATAAGATAGCTATAGTATCACATTCCAGTTACTTAAACATAGATCATTTAGAAAGCAATGATGAAATAATCTATGTGCCTTGGCCCAAAGTGATGCCAAAAAGACCACCTTCTCCCATAGCACCTCTACTTGAGGAAATTGAACACTAAAAAAACCTCTATTCCTTTCTAACATATGTCGGAGGAGTCTATCAAAGAGCAAGCTACTTAGGTGTTTAAGTCATATGGCAAAGAGCCAAAACAGGAAATTATACCTCACAAATTGCATTTTAAATACGAAAAAACATACAAAACCATAATGTAAAAACAAGGCCGCATCAGATCACGTCGGCCACATTGTCAAGGATTTTAAAAAAAGAAACGATACTTCCCGCGTCTTAAGGGTGTAAGAAAAACCATGTTTTGGGCAATATCAAGGGATATCTTTTAGTTTTGATTGATATTTAGGCTTTACTATAACAGCATCACTCGTTACCGCATGACAGACCCGCTACCATGCAGATTTAGCTACGAAATATTATCATTCATAGAGAAGACTAATATGTCCAATGGCGAAACATTGTTAGGGCGGGTAGGGGATTCGCCCCTTCGAGATTTTTGGCATTTTTTATTTAATATACAATTGTCATTTTATATTTTTATAATTCTAGCCCAACAAATAAAAGCAACATTGTTAAAGAAAGAGAATAATTGAACAAAATAAAAAAATTCTAATAAGTAATTAATAGAATATCCAATTAGGAATGAAATTATCATTTAACAACTGGATAAAAAAAAAAAAAACCGATCGGGAGAGATCCATAAAATAAAAAATTAAGCTTACTATCCTCACTTGAATAAAGGTTTGTTTTATATTTTTAATTGAATTTTCTTATCTTTATTTTAATAATTAGTTTGAATAAGTGAATAGTTGAATCTTGAAAACTCATACAAGTCAATTATGAAGATAGTAAAGAAAGGACTTCGTAACAAAATAAGCGTTAATTTTCTTACTAATAGTTTAGTAATATACCTTTAGAGACAAATAGCAAAAACATATAGTGTCAACAGGCCCGGTTCTAGGGGTAGGCAAGGTATGCCACCGCCTAGGGCCCATCAAATAAGGGGGCCCAAATATATAGTATGTGATATTAATAATTTTGATATTTTTTATTGGAGATTAATGTAGGGCTTCCATTTTTTTTATTTTGATTGTCTGGGTTCTTAGTTTAAGATGTAGTTTGTTTGGGTACTAGTTTTAGCTAATGCACTTGATAAAATGAATCTTGTGAGGATGAAAAATAAAAAAGTGAAGCTAAGAGTTTTGGTTAATGCACTATTTGTAATTTTTTTAAGAATGTAATATTTTGTAAGCAACATATTTATATACTACAATTTTTACATATTTTTTTCTAAAATTTATTTTCTAGAATTATAACAGAACGGGCCTTATTTTTCTATTTCGCCTAGGGCCCACACAATGTCAAGAACGGCACTGAGTGTCAATGAGATTATAGATAACTTAAATGTTTTATGACTAAAGAGCGTCAACTTTTACTTTTAACTCCGCCCCCCTTCAAATTTTGTACAAGTTTCGCCACTGAATATGTCACCATTGTTTGTGTTTCAAACCATAGATAAGTAAGTACAATAGTGGCAGTACAACATAATATGTGCTCAAATTGGAACAAAAATTCTCATCTACTTCCAAAAAAATGTCTCTCACTCCAAAAGTAACTCGAAGCTTTTCAGAGATAACACATGGATAGTGCCAATTGCCAATTGACAACTGCTGAGAGATATTTTCAATACATTGAGAATTTTAGCTCAACAAATGAGAAGGTGAATATTAAGCAAATTATAAATTGTCGAACTACAGGTGGGATGTAATAAACGGGTGCACTTTTAGATTGCCACGTACAATGATTTTTCTGCTTGCAAAGTGTAATTACGTGGGGCAATCCTAATGTGACAGAGGAGTACATACCTTGTTGGAAAATAACCCACATTGAAGAATTAAAGAGAGGTTGACTAACATATACACTTGATGGGTTAATCCTAATACCAGTTGATTTTAAAATGAACCTTATCGAGTTTATGTGCAGCCAACTCTCCTCTTATGCAGATCTTCTTGTGTACAACCCCAATAACAAATTTTATCATAGTAACAAAGCCGATGGCTTCCAATCGATTGGAAACAAAAAACGTCTGCCATAAAAAAACGTGCAGGATCGAAAAAAAATGGCATTCTCGCTGAATTAAATAAAAATGAGTTCACATGTGAGGGGAAGTGTTGGAAAATAACCCACATGTGATTCCACATCGAAGAATAAAAAAGGTTGGACTAACATATATACTTGAAGGGCTACTGCTTCTAATACCAATTAATTTTACGATAGAACCTCATCGGGTTTGTGTGTAGCCAACTCTCCTGTTATACGGGTCTTGTTGTTTACAAGTCTAATAAAAAATTTATATTATGTCTAACCCGGTCCCTTCTTTTATTGGTAAACACTCAATCCAGAAAATAAATCCATATAAGATTTTAGACTTTAAAGCCATAACACCACACAGAAAAAAAAAATTTACTAGCAAGCACTAGGAATAGAATTCACCTTTTTTTACTCCACATATTTATATTGAATTTAGCATATTATTTCTAAAATGCAAGAATCTTGGATACCAAATGTGAACTCTTTCTACTATTATGTAAATTTTGAGCAAATCCTGGTTTCAATTATGAAAGTATGAATTATGGGAAATGGTATTAAATTAAACAAATAACATGTTCATGCAATTGAAATTCATATGTTGATAATGATTAAACTTGCAACTTGCAACTGATAAGGGGTCACTCGTATAATTATTTTAAATTAAAGGAAATTGAAGTATAGGTGATACTCCAAGCTTAAACATTGAAAAATCAAAAAATGGAAAGAAAAATATTATTATGCCTTATTTACAATTGCTACATCATTGAAAACCCTACTATTTTCTTTCTTTCCATTTCTAGAAACAAAGATCTAATGAGAGAAATGGCAAAATTGAAAATCCACTTATACTTCACCATTATTTTCCATAGCAACACATTAACTTTGATCAAACATGCTAAAAACACAAAGAACAATGTATATACAAAAATCTCGAAAGTCATAGTTTAATCGTTTAACCTCTTTTTTGTCCATTATGCTTCTTTATCCATTTTTTGTGTTTCTTTATCCTTAACTTACCTAAAAAATCTATCTCGATCAAAAAGGTAAGCCATTCCTTGCAAAATAGTTGAAATACTTCGACATACAATTTAAAAGCGTTGAATGGTGGTTTAATCCACTGTCACCATTAAGTATTTTTAGAGTTACATAATCGAAAATATCCTCACATTGTTTTGTTTTGGTTCATGTAGCCAACCCCATATGTTTGAATAAAGGATTTGGCATTGTTGGCATTGAGAGTTGTACAGTTACATAGTTTGATGACATTTGATTTCATAAGATTATGACTTATATGAATAATCACTCTGATATAGCATCAACACTAAGTTGATAAACCATTTGCAAAAGAACATACACATTTTGGTCATATGGGAAACCTCATAGAAACAAGAACAATACGCAAAAATAACAGATTAAAGACATACGCACCTCAGATTCCTCAATTTTAGCTAGGAGAATTCTCACTTCATTGGCCTTTCGTCCAGATTCTCCAAAACCAACAACAGGATAATTTAGAAGCCCCTCCTCCAACATGTTTAACTACACTGACACAAAATCATATATAGAAAGGGTATTAACTGTAAAACATTATAAATAAGGCTCTAGAGAAAGACAACATAGAGGTAAGAAATTAATAAAATTAATAAAAAGAAGCACCTGTCTTTTCTGCCACCGTATATATGCTTTTTTGTCAGAGAACTCTGTGCGGGAAATACAGCATAGCAATTCCAAAGGAACCAAAAGAGTGTCCATTCTTTTACCAACCTTTTCAGCAAGAGCATTAAGAAGTCCTTGTCTTGTTCTGATATCCATAGCCTCTGAAATCTGGATTCACAATTCAAAAAGGTTGATAATGTTGTTCAAGCTTTCAATACTCAGATAGCGGTATCGTTGCACCCATGCTTGAGATGCCAATGATTTCACTTTTATCATAGCTTCACTAGGTCAAACTAAATAGGTCTTAAGTGAACATCTCATTCTTTAAGCATTTCGAAACTTGGAACCTATTTTGTATAGCTTCTACTCCTAATTTTATTAGCAATTTTTGTCCACTTTGTGCACCTAAAAAGTTCAATGAAATATGTTCCCCTAACACAACTATCGATCATCTAAAATGATACTAGTAACTTAACACATTGGTAGTAATATAATATAATATAACATAATATATATCTATATATATATATATATATATGTGTGTGTGTGTGTGTATTAGCAGCAATAAATTCAAAAACATAGACAACCATCATAACCATTGATAGTCAATAAAACAAAAACTCGCATAATAAAATTCAAATGACACCAAGTAGTTGCTTATATTCATTATTCATATTTCCTTTGTATCTATTAATAGCACCATAAAAATTTTGGTAATCAGTCTTACTGAACTTTGACAGAAACTTCTTGCCAACATATAAAAGAAGAAAATTGAAGTAGGATCTTCTTAGATTTGATTTAGACTTTATTTTTAAAATATGAATTTTTTATTGTTACTCATGTAAAATTAGTCATTAATGGTAGAAGTGGCACATTAAACCATAAAGAAAAATACGTAATTATAAAATTACAGAACAATTATCAAATAAGGCCAAAAACCATAAAGAGAATTTAGAGATATTCTTAGGACTACCTCCATTTGAACCCGCATAGTCTCTAACAGACCAACCAAACCGGTTGCACGTTGGGGCTCAGCTGCAATATGCTCAGTTTTACTACGCCCAAGCTTTTTGAGCAATCTGGATGATTTCTTCTCTTTCTTCTTATCTTTTGATGGTACAATAAGACCTCTACTCATCAAATATACGGAAAGACAAAATGAGGATGAAGTGTGTTTCATTAGAAGAGGGAACCGAAAGAATGCAGTGGTATTATCAGCTAGTGAACATTAGCAATAAAATAGACACAAAGACATAACTATCCGCATACCCTGAAGCTCCAGCACATGCTAAAAGGATCTCATAAGAAGTTTCCCGAAGATCGTCATCGGTGATACCTGTAAAATCCGAAGGATTTAAATCAACCCAATAGCCCAGAAAGACATGCATATGTAATGCGCGTCATTTTTCTTTGGATTATTCCAATCTATATGACACTGATTTTCATGCCACCTATATAAGCTACGATCAAAGCTCCCATTATAATTTCGACCATTCTAAGCTGCAAAAGCATACAACTTTGAATTCACTTCTTGACAAAAAAAATTCTCTAGCTGACCTCTAGATTGCTTTTGACAAAATGCCAGCAAGATTTTGAAACCATATTACAACAAATTATATGCACATGTTTGCCTCATTTATTGCTATTAGTAATCCAATAATACTCCAAAATCCAACACTATAATTTTACAAAAACAGGCCTAAAAGTCATAACTAAAAGGATTGAACAATATAATTTTCATGTTCAATTATTCAAATTCTTTCGAAAAATTATTTTAGAAAGCAAATATAGGAATTATGGACCTAACTGTTTATGAAGAACAGTCGTTTCATGAGACTATTTCACCGGGTTGTGTTTTTTCATTAGTTCATCACAAATGATCCGTTTATTTTTCTTTACCTATTCCCAAAGTGTTCCGTTTGATGATAAAACAAGAAGAATTTTCCACCTTAGTTTTCTTTTTTGTTCTTATGTTTGTGAAGGTTTCAACGGTATGGATGCTCAGGGGGAGGGGGAAAACAGCGAACAAGAATGAGGAAGTTATAGTTAGCTCTTCGGTATTGGTGAAAAAAATTAGTGATTTTACATATAACTTTGTTTTTGGAAGCCATAGAAGTAGGCATTGATCACCTAACACATGCATCATCCACTGCTATTATATATCAACCCCAGTGCATCAAAGGCGTGCGAACCTAATGCACACTCATAGCTTAAAGTGACAGGCTGTGGCAACCGCCCTTTGTGAACAATCCAGTCCAAACACTAAACTAAATCCATAAATCATGTGCATTGTCTATAAAGTTCAAAGTATGTAAATTCAGCTTTAAAGGAAAAACCAGAATTAAGTACCAGCTTAAAGGGGGAATGTTGTAAAGCAACAGATAGCGTCCACTAAAAGTCATAGGAATATCATGCAAGACACGAATACTTAATCATACTTGCCTGTCGCAAAAGTTGGTAAAACTGCTACAAGATCGGAAGCATCATTTGGCATTCGTCTTGAAAGCCTTCGGCTATCAACTACTTCTAAATCATCATCATCCTCAAAGTCTTCAATGTCATCCACAGTCAACTCTTTAGCTTGGTTAGAACTAAAAGATTCAACTTGTGACATGCTTTTCCTAGAAAGCAAGTCTACATTTGAAGTGGCATCATGTATAGAAGGCTCTGAGTTCAATAACATGTCACCGTCATCAATCACATCCGATTTTGACAAACTCGGAAGAATGGTTGATGAGGCAACGATTGGTACTGGAGGTGGCACTCGTCTTGGAGGTGATCCAGAAAGTTCATGGTTCGTAACAAGAAAAAACTCATCGTTGGAACCCCCATTATTCTGCATAGACAGCCACAAAGTATTACACCGCAAAGTCAAACCTTAGAAAAACTCTCATCACCAGATTAATTAAAACCCACCATAAAAGGGAACTCTGAGCCATCATGATAATCTCTAATAGCGTCAGAAAGTTCAAGCATCTCTCCTACATTATTATGACAATATCAAATCTTTGATAAATTAAACCAATTAATAGAACCAAAAGGCTCAAGCAATGCATAATCTCTAACGCCCACCTTTTTTAACACAGCTAAGGACATAATCAACACTGACTTGGTCAAGATCCACATCATCCAATGAAACAGCTCCAGGAGGAAGTATAACTTTCTTAATCAAGCTACCAGAAAGCATAAAAGTAAGAAGCACACGCCTATCACGCCGATATCGTTGTAGAAGCTCAAGCTCACTCTCCCTAATTATGCCAATAAATCCAACAACAACAACAGCAAAATCATAAACTATAAACTATACTAAAACAATATGTTAATGTGACACGTGTCACTACCACAATGATTCGTTTCCCGCCGAAAGCACTTTTCTAAAAACTTATTCAGCGCATTTATCACAATTATTACAATTGCCTTCAAATATGTTTATTGTCATATTACAATTACTACACGAATTAGTATTTAGAGAAGTATTCTTGGTTGACTAGCTACAATTATTACAATTGCCCATAAATAAGTTTCTTGCTATATTACAATTATTACAATTGCCCACAAATAAATCATCTTACCCGACCAAAATCATGTTTTTTTTCATCATTGTGTATTAATTAAATCTCATATTTGAATTAGATGTTTTCAAACTTTTGAGTATTAATTAAATCTCTTATTCTTAAATTTCTATATATTAACATAACTCATATGACTATCAAAAACACAGTAACCAAACACACTTCATTAGCATAAAACAATGATAAACAATTTTTATTTGTTTTTTATAAAAGTGAACTTACATATGATTTTCTGGATCTTCAAAAATATCTTCAAAAGTTTCAATCTTTAGGTTATACAGAGGGCATCTTCAATCAGATTATAAAACATTCAAAAAAAAAAACAACAATCTTAACTGATTTTGTTTTAACAAATTAAAGACAAAACCATAGAATAAGAAATTTAGAGAGATTATGTCAAAAACGGCTGGCAATTGGCATAGAGATGAAGATTTGATTGAGTTAAATAGACTGAAGACAGAGAATAAGTAAGGTTTTCATTGGGTCTATTATATGATGGCCCAAGTTTTCCATAGTTCATTTAGCCATGCTAAATGATATAGTTACAGTGAGACAATTTTTATTGGAGTGATTGAATGTATATTTAGGAGTAGTTTGGTTGACGTAGAAATTTAATTTCTATGGGATTTTATAATTCCTAGGAATTTAAGATTTTTTGGCAACGAAACAAATTAGAATAATACCATTTCCTAGGAACTTAAAATTCCAAGGGTAATAAATCTAAAGTGATTAATTTTAAATTTAAAGTAATCACTCACAATTTAAAGTTTGACACTTCACTTCCTAAAGGGTCTTTTTAGTAACAACAACAACAGTGTCCATACTCATTATTCAAATAGTTTTATTAGGTTATGGACCATATAGGTAAGGCTGCAAATACTGGTGAGGATCAGGGATCTACGAAATCTAGGACCATGTCATTTCTTGAAAACAAGTCTGTGTAGACCATGAGGGATTCGAATAGCTAGCCACTGCTTCATAAACTGCAAACAATGTATGCTGAAAGTACATTGAACAAAGATATGATCATTGATCAATAGACTCGGGTGCAGCATTGCACATTGGGCAAACGTACACTCATTTAAACCAATTTATCCCTGGTTCTGCCTGCACATCCACTCACTTAATTGAAGCTTTACAGATCAGAGCCTCTTCAGAGCCCAACTACCCAACTAACCGTTATAGAAGGGTTGAAGAGCATCCAATCAGCACCTTTCGTGTAAACTTCGTGCATCCATTTGATCCATAAGAACTCCTGCATTGAACTGATATGTCAGGCAAACTTGCCCACAGACACTAAATTCCATACATCAAGGTTTTGGATCCTTAGGTCACTACTCTTCGGTTAGCAGACCTTAGACCAACTGACGTTACCTCCAAAACTTTTGGTAAAATCATCGTGCCATAAAAAAGATCGACAAGATACTATTATTATTATTATTATTATTATTATTATTATTATTATTATTATTATTATTATTATTATTATTATTATTATTATTATTAATTTTATTTTATTATAATATTATTATTATTATTATTAAAGAGCAACCCGTTAATATTTTTAAATATCAAATGCTCACAAGTCATAGAATATTATTATATAACATACTCATATAATAACCGAAAAAAATTTAATCGAAAATTAACGGGATATTATAGAAGCAATAGAAGATTTGGACACATAAAAATTTTCCCTTCCAATTTTGATTAGAATGTTTTTTATTTTTTTATTTTTTTATTTTTTTATTTTATATTACCGAAAATTATACAATTTTTATAAACCAATAACTTTTTTTTGAGTAACTATAAACCAATAATTTAAAATTCATATAATAATTAATTACATATATAATATTAATAATTGTTTATTTAAATAATTAATAAACCGTGTTTATCACGGAAATCTATCTAGTATATGAAAAAAAGAATCACCACATCGCTGGAAACAAAATCTTGGCGAACAAAAATTAATAATGAATTGAGTTATCTTATATACCCTTCCATTAAATTCTTCAGCAAAAGTATGTATCACCAAAGTTACTTAACAATATCAAAATCAATCTCAGAAACAAATCATCATGATTAATACACCATATTTGAAACTATATCAATTATAATTAATGCATTTAACACAATTAACCTCAGGAATCAGAAAAGCTGAGTTGTTATCAAAAGCAAATGTAACTATCAGTCTTCAAGAATCTAGAAAAACAGTGGAAGACGTGGAGGTCGGGGGAAAGTCGTGGTTTGGTCTGCAGTGGGCAAGGTGTCAGGAGGCAACCTCAACTAGACTTCAAGAATCAAGCAGCCAACGTCCAACACTCCTCCAAGTCTCAAAGATTGAGTCTCTCCTTCTCCGGCAAGGCGACAAGATTTTGAAACTAAAATTGAAACAATTATATTCATCAATAATGTAAGTAATAAAATTAAGCTCTGAAGTCTAGAAAAACTGCAAATCTTAGCAAAATGTGGTAATATTAACATCAAATGATCAAATCAAGAGGAAAGTATGTGAAAATGGATCAAAGAAGAGTGTGAAAACTGAAAAGTCTTGATTTCTGGAAGTTATCAGAAATACCTTTAAAATTGAAGAACAGGAATTTGGATTCGATTATTGTTAGACAGTGAAAAAGAGAGAAGAGAGCAATGGTGTCAAGATGAAATCATGGAAGTGTAAACGAAAATGTAGAAAATCGAGAGCAAAGAGAGAGGAATACAAAGTGATCCACTTTTCAAATACGTGAAAATATAGAAAACTGTCCTAATAACCCGTACTTTTAACGTTTCCATTTGAATAACGCTTATTTTTTATTAATCATAAATAATCCGAACTTTACACTCAGTTTGCTCACAGCACCTCCAACTCTAAACAAATGGATATAGTAGATGGGTTTTGGTGAGCCGTGAGTTAGGGATGGGTTTTGGTGAGCCGCGAGTTAGAGATGAAATGAAAGAACAAAGAAAGAATAGGGTTTCTGGAATTTGGGTTTGGGTCTTTGGAATTGGGAGTCTCAAGTCTGGGACCTTACTCCTTAGGCTTAGGATTTATTTTATTTTTTTTTTATTCTTTTGTTTATAATTAATGAAGGGCTAAGATTAAAAGAATATTGAAATCAATGGTTAGAACACTAAATTCATGTGACATAATGTGATTGGCTATTGAAGGTTTTTAAGAATTGATGAGGTGGATATCATCAAAACCATTCATTGAAAAACAGGATTTTGGATTCGATTATTGTTACACAGTGAAAAAGAGAGAAGAGAGCAATGGTGTCAAGATGGAATCATGGAAGTGTAAACGAAAATGTAGAAAATCGAGAGCAAAGGAAAGAGAGAGGAATACAAAGTGATCCACTTTTCAAATACGTGAAAATATAGAAAATTGTCGAGAATAAGTATTACTTTTAACGTTTCCAACGCCTATTTTTTATTATTTATAAAAAATCTGAACTTTACACTCAGTTTGCTCACAGCACCCCCAACTCTAAACAATTGGATACAGTAGATTGTCTTCAATTAATCTCATACAACCTGCTCCTTCATTTTTAATGACACTTCCAAAAACAAATCCCCAATCCCCAATTCATTTCTAAGGTTCATGAGAATAACCCTAATTTTGCAAATCAAAGACAAATCCTCGCAGGGTTTGCTTCAATCGATTGTGTGTACTCTTCTTCTTCATTAAAATGGTAAAATTCTATTCTCATGGAGTTTTTCTGCAATTTTTTTCGATTTTCTTTGCGAAAAATCTGTGCGAAAATGGTGTCAAAAATGGTGTGCGAACATTTTTTTTATCTTCTACTTCAATCTGTGCGAAAATGGTAACTTGGAAGTAGGGATGGCAATTCAGTCTGAATCTGACCCTAGTCCGACTCGATCCAAGGAAAATAATCCGATTCGAGTCCGAGGAAAAAGTCATCCGACTCCGACTCCGACTTTACGATACGAGTCCGAGTTAGAGACAGACCGGAGTTGGACCTTATTAAAAATCCGAGACTCCAATCCGACTCCGACCCTGAAGGACATCCGACTTTGAATTTGACTTTTACACTAATATTTTGTTTCCTTTAAAACTCTAAAGGTGACTAATTCAAGCTATCTCTCATACTAATTGTAATTTTCGATTTTGAAAAACTACTTGGTATTTTTATTTAGATTAATGAATCAAGATAATACAAATAAAATCAAGAGAAATAAAATACGCCAAATTATAATACAAGAAAATTTTGTTAAATTTTAGTAGTAGGATTATTTCTCTTGTTAAAATTGAATTCAAATTAAAGTACATATTTTTTGTTAAATTGTATCTGAAAAATATATTTTGTAATTTTATATGCTTTAAAATCATTACTACAATATCACAACGATACTGTTTGATAATAATCCGACTCTGCATCCGACTCCGTTGGAGATCCGAGAGTCCGAGTCGGGGCAAACATGGAGTGTGCATAATCCGACTCCGAGTGGAGGTGGACTGAAAACAAAAGTCCGACTATTATCAGGAGCAAAGTCGGAGTATGTATAATCTGAGCCGAGTCCGACCCATTTCCATCTCTACTTGGAAGGATTTCAATGGGGTGTGGAACAATGAGAATTCATTTTCGTAAAAGAAAAAAATAAAAAAGCATTGTGAATGGAAAGCTTTGAATGGAGGAATGGTTGAGATGTTGAAAATGAACAGGCAGCAGGTAGCAACTGATATAGGAGGAAAACAAGTCAATTCGCAGCTCTTCTACAGCCGGTCATTTTTGACGAGGGGGTGCTGTGAGCAAAAAGAGTGTAAAGTTCGGATTATTTATAAATAATCAAAAGTACGGGTTATTCACAGGAAAACGTTTAAAGTACGGGTTATTCTCGACAATTTTTCCTTAGATTTTTTAGGGAAATTCTAGCTGGTAAGCAATAGGTATAGAGAAATGTTAGTGGCACCTAATCTTATTTTCTTTTTTATATGGTAAGTACTAACTGTTTCAGAACTAACTGCCGGAACTATACAACCCAAAAAACGTTTGAATGGTAGCTAACTTATGAAATTACATTTGCGCAAATCTAAGAAGCAAATGTGTTTTTAAACGTTGGCTTTTTAGAAATAATCTTATTTTTTTATTTTTTTATTTTTTTATTTTTTTATTTTATATTACCGAAAATTATACAATTTTTATAAACCAATAATTTTTTTTGAGTAACTATAAACCAATAATTTAAAATTCATATAATAATTAATTACATATATAATATTAATAAATAATTAATAAACCGTGTTTATCACGGGAATCTATCTATGAATGAATTCAAATGTGAATTCATTCTAATACACTCATAATTCAAACATATATGCATGGGTATATGAAGTAAATAGTAAGAATAACACATAATGATCATTAAACAAGTAATTAAATCCATTCCCCATTGTAGAAGTCGAATAATAAGATAGTTAATAGTATAATCTACTCAAATACCAACACTAAGAAAAAAAAACCAAGTCGGATTATAGTAACCTAAAAAGTACAAAAACAAACTGTTTACCCTACTTTCGTTTGAGGCATTTAAAACTAATAAACCCTAACAAAAAAAATCACGGAATGCTAAATGGAGGTATATATTGTTAAACTACAAACAACCAATAACGCCTAAAATTTAAAGCAAAAGAGTCTCGAGAGATAATTTATTTACCAGATACACGTAAGTAGAGGCCGTTGAATTTCAACAATCAAAACCTAATTTACAAAATTGAAAAAACTGGTACTTAAAGCATTGAAAAGGTAGAGTTGAGTTTCGGTATGGGGTTAGCGGCTGACGATGGTGGCTGGGCTGGCGGACTTCTGGCAGCACAGAAGGCTGGGCTTGCACGGGTCTAGGCGGGCGTGGCTGGGCTCAGCTGAGGTGGGTGGCGATTGGCAGCGACAGGAGGCCGCAGCACAGCTTCTGGGCAGTGAACCAGCACAGCTGGAGAAGTAGAGGGACTAGGGAAGAGGGGTTTGGTTTGGTGATGGTGGGTTTTGCCTTTTATTTTAAGAAAAATATTCCCGAAAAAAAAATAAAAAAAAATTAATAATTCAACATTTCACTTATCCATTATGAATAATCTTATATTTTGATTATTTTCTAATAATCCAACCTTTGTGATAAATTTGTCTACAACATACCTTATTACTAATAATGGGTAATAATATGGTATGTTGCTAGCAAACTAAAATAAAAGTTGGATTATTCACAGCGAGCTAAAGACAAACGTCGAATTATTAAAAAATAATGAACAAAAGGTTAGATTATTAATATCAATATTTCTTATATACTTTATACTATTATTTTATTGCATAATAAATTTAACAAAGAAGACGTGTGAATCATAAACATTAAGAAAAACAAATTCTACAAAGAGAGAGTCTCATTAATAGTCGTTTTTCTTTTGGACAACCTAATGTTTTATTAATAAAAAAATTTAAAAAAACAAGCACCTCTCACTAGTGGAAAAAATTAACGCATCTTTCTTTATGGAAAATAAGCGCTTGAATCTAGGTTTTATTGGAAAATACCACAATACCTTAGTTAGGGGCCCTTTAGCATCCAGAGCCCCTTTACGCTTGTAACATGATGACCCACTGATAGACGCGCGGAACCGTAGGTCGTTGATGATTTAACTAGGCCCGGTCTACACAATTAATTTATTCACCTTAAAACACCCTAATGACTAGCATTAGTGGTAAGTAAGGGGTCGGTCCACATGGAAATGTCTTTGCGACAAAAAGAGTCTAATGACAAAAAGGTTTTATGGCGTTTGAGTTTAGAGTGACAACAAGTTTCAAGTATCAAGATTTAAACAATATATAAAAAGACTAGAGTTTGGGGATTTTAGCTTCTTAGATTGCTAAAGGGATGGGTTGAAAATATGTTATTGAGGCAAGAAATAAGACAGAAATTACCTGTCACAAGAGCCTTAGATTCTGAGTCATGTGCAGGTTCTTCTTGAGCAGAAACTATTGCTGCAGCCTTTTTGTCTTTGAATGTCTTGAAACCAGGTGGATAACCATGAATTGCAAAACACCTGTCTATGGAATGGCCTGGAACTTTACAATGAGTGCAATAATACTTGCTCCCTGGTTTCTCTAGTCTTTCTGTTCTCTTGTTGCCACTCAAATTGTATTGCTTATAACCTCCAGCATAATGTGAGGATCCACCTGATTTGTAGTTTCTGTCTCCAAGATTCTGGTGTTGTCTTTTATCAGGAAGAAATGCTAAAGACTCATTGTGTGTAGCTGCTTGTGTGACCTCTTTGTGCCTCTCTTCTTGAGCAAAAATTCTATATGCTTCAGAAACTTTAGGAAGGGGATTCATCATGAGAACATTACCTCTAATTGTTGCAAATTGTTCAGTCAATTTCATCATGAACTGCAAGAGTTGTTTCTCCTGTTCTCTCTTAAGAACTCTTTGAGTTAATTTGCAGGTGCAGTTGTTGCAAGTACAGTAAGGTATAGGATGAGCATCATCTATCCTATCCCACAGTGTCTTAATCTCAGTATAGAACTCTGAAACAGATTGAGTGCTTTGAGAGATTGTTGCAAGGTTTTGTTCCAGTGAGTATATCTGTGCCATGGAAGCATATCCAAATCGTTCCTCAAGATCTTTCCACACCTCTGCTGCTGTTTTGAGATACATAACACTTTTTGCAATAGTGTTGTTAAGATTCACAAGAATCCAAGACAGAACAAGGTCATTACATCTCTCCCAGGCTGCACATTCCACTGGTTCTTCTGGTTTAGGTATAGAACCATTGATAAAACCTAGCTTATTCTTGACTGAGAAATTAATCATCATAGACCTCTTCCAGTCATGATATCCTTCGCCATTGAACTTGATTGAAACAACCTGTGCTGTATGCGCATCTGAAGGATGAATGTAGTATTTGCTGGACGAATCTTGGTTTAATGGCAAGCTAATTCTGCGGAAACTTTCCATGATGAACTATTTCCAGAGACCGTAATCAGTATTTGAACAAAAAAATTGAGAAAACGAAGAAGAGATGTCCAATTTTAGAAAAAAAGAGGATCAGAATCAAAAAAAATTGATCAGAATGTGAGATGAATTGAATCAGATTGAAGAAATGTGCAGAGAAATGAATTGGATCAGCGAAAAAAAAATCAGAGTAGCTCTGATACCATGTTAAAATCAGAAGTAAGATTGGAGAAATTTGAGAGCATTGCAATTAGAGAAAACATTCATTTCTTGTTTCAATATACTGCACAAAAGATACAACCATCTACTGTGATATTACAAGAGTATATATAGAAGTGGTGAAAGCAAGATGAAATAAGATTACAAGAATCATTATGAGCTGTAACAGATTCACATTCTGTTATAACAAACTCTTTGCTAAATAACAAACTCTAGGTTGTTGTGATAACTGACTTCCAGCCTTGCAACAAACTCTATGCTGTCATACATAAGCATGAGGGCTCATGATCATCAATACTGTTAGATTGCATTGCATGGCCAGACCTTTCTTCATCACTTTGTGATTTCAAGACCTCATCTCTATTATGATATCCAACAGATTTCACGAAAATTTCACTCGCTTTTTGAAGTAGGTTCATCTTCTCATTTTGATTTTCACTGATTTTTCGTAGTGAGTAATGAAGTAATGAAGTCTTGCTCTAGATTTCGTTTTTTACGGATTTCATGAAAATTTCACTTGCTACATTTGATGACTTTTTTTACTGATGATCCATTTGTTGATTTTACTGATTTAGTGAGTAATGAAGTAATGATGTAATGGATCATTTCGTTTTTTACTGATTTTTTGGTGTTGATTTTTTTGATGACTATTGTGTGATGATCCATTTGTTGATTACTACATTTTATTTTTTTTGTTCAATTGCTACAATTGATGACTTTTGTGTGATGAAGGTTATAAATAAGAAACTCACTGGGGCTGTGTCTTCTAGAAAATTTGATGTGCTTTTGTAAAAAACATACTTCTTACGAAGTCAGTAACACTTTTTATGTAGGGAGTAACACTTTTTATGTAGTGAGTAACAACTTTAAGGCATGTTATTGGATAACCAGTGTGAATGAATCATTTGTTCAATTGTGCTACTACATTTGCATTTTATTTTTAAATGTTGCAGCGAGTGAAAGAACCACAACTGTTGATGATTTTTTGTTGATTACTGCATTTTATTTCATCAATTGTTAGTAATACTTTGTACTCAAATAGTAGCACTTTATAGTTACTGTTTTTGTATACATACAAGTATTTATTGTTACTATTTTTGTATTTATTGTTTTTTAGTTACTGATTTTTATTAATGGTTTTATACTATTTTATTTACTTACTATACATATAAGTATTTATAGTTACTGTTTTATACTTAACTTTATTTTGTGAGTTATTGTTTCTATGTTATTTATTTTGTGAGTTATTGTTTTTTAGTAACTGCTTCTATGTTATTTATGGTTTTTTTTAGTTATTCATGAAAAATCACGTTACTTTTGCACTACAAACATGTTATTTTCTACTGCTAATGTGTTACTTTTATTTAAATTAACATTTACTAGTGCTTTTTCAAGGAACTTATAGGTACGCAAAAGAGCTGCAGATAATAGTCAACCTAGCTTTGATCCTGCCATTTCTGATATTGATACTACACGTTCACCTCTACCTGCTCCAAAGCCAATCAGAGCTAAGCGAGCAAGAACATAGTGTTCTCCACCTGATATTGGATAATCAATTTGATGTGCTTTTGTAAAAAACATACTACTGAAGTTTGATGTGCTTTTGTAAAAAACATACTTCTTAAGAAGTCAGTAACACTTTTTATGTAGGGAGTAACACTTTTTATGTCGTGAGTAACAACTTTAAGGCATGTTATTGGATAATCTGTTTTGCGATTTTTGATGTATTTAACTGTTGAATTGCTTAGAATCATCAAAAAGTTTGTATGAACCATGTTATTGGATAATTAGATTAACGAAGTACTGAAGTAATGAAATCTTCATTATCTTGAAGTTTGATGTACTTTATTATCTTGAAGTAATGAATTCTTCAAGTAACAACTTTAAGGCATAAAGTAACACTTTTTATGTAGTGAGTAACATGATTAACAAAGTTAGTAACACTTTTTATGTAGTGAGTAACACTTTTGATGCAGTGATTAACAACTTTAAGGCATGATATTTGATAATCAGCTTTGCTTTATTATTTTGAAGTAATGAAGTTTTCAAGTAACAGCTTTTAACGAAGTCAGTAACATTTTTTATGTAGTGAGTAATACTTTTTATGTAGTGAGTAATAGCTTTAAGGCATGTTATTGGATAATCAGTTTCACTTTCTTATCTTGAAGTAGTGAAGTCTTCAAGTAACACTTTTTAACGAAGTAAGTAATACTTTTTATGTAGTGAGTAATACTTTTTATGTAGTGAGTAACACATTATGTATTGAGTAATATGTTTCACGAAGTCAGTAACACTTTTTATATAGTGAGTAACAAATTTTATGTAGTGAGTAGCAACTTTAAGGCATGTTATTGGATAATCAGTTTTGCTTTATTATCTTGAAGTAATGAACTCTTCAAATAACAACTTTAACGCATAAAGTAACACTTTTTATGTAGTGAGTAACACTTTTTATGTAGTGAGTAACATGTTTAACGAAGTTAGTAACACTTTTTATGTAGTGAGTAACAACTTTCAGGTGTAAAGTAACACTTTTTTTTCTCAAAGCAACATGTTTTACACTAAAATAAATAACACTTTCTGTACATTAAGTAACATGTTTAAGGTATAAGAAACTCATTTTATGTAGTGAGTAACTGCTTAAGGCATAAAGTAACAAATTTTTACTTTATGTACTACAAATGAACAAAAGTAACAAGAGATTATCTTTATGTATATTACAAAAACCAAAGTAACATGTTTACAACCCAAAGTAACATTTTTACAGCCCAAAGTAACATGTTTTCAAAAAATTACAATGAATTGTTTCCATAAAGTGAAGCTTTTCCATCTACATCTCACAAAATAAAAGTCTTACTGAAGCTTTTCCATCGGTACGTACTTGATGCATTTCCATCTATATAAAGTGAACAAAAGTAACTGAAGATTATCTTCAAAAAAAAAAGTAATAGGGGATAATAACATGTTTACAGCCCAAAGTAAAATGTTTTCAACAAAATAAAAACAGAGTAACATGTGTTTTCTACCTATGATTGAATCAGTCCAAAGTAGCATTCTGCCATTTTTCCAACTACAATAACTGATACCTGCACCTTAGGGATATATTAACACATTAACGAATCAATCAGTTAGTTGAGTAACACAAAGTAACAAATTTTTAACAAAAATCAGCACATTTTCATTCTGAAGTAACACATTTTTAGCTTAAAATAACATTTGAAGATTGTTACTAAAAAAACTTACATATAAGTGTTCACTTAAAAAAAGCCTGACATTAGGTGTAGATGAAGAATTTAAAATTTCACACGGATGACTATTCTCTTCTAATGCAACCTTAACAGTAAGTGACATTTTTAAATAGAGAGCAACACATATTTATCATAAAGTAACACTATTTTATGAGTAAGTATTTCACTTAATATAGGCTGAATGAAGGTACCTATAGGCTTAATATAGGGGAGTGATTTTCCCATGCAACCAATTTTTCTCTACCAAGGGATACAACCATGTCAGGGATATTGGCATGAATACCTAATCTTTGATCACAAGCTTCCTGGTTCAACCTTTTAGAAAAAGAAGAGTAAAAAATGTGTCCAAAATTAAGGCGTAAAGTAACAATTTTAAAGCATCAAGTGAAAATCTCAATAGTCATTAATTTAACATAGTTAATTAATCGAATAATGATTATTTATGCATACCATTACTAAAAATGCAGGTTTTTGAATGTTGATTGTAGGTAACATAAACAACCTCAACAATGGTGAAGCACAAAAGTTGAAGAAGCAGAAATTAACTAGAAAATGTGGATGAAGAAACAAAAAAGGTTGAAGAAGCAGAGACAGTGACAAGAACGAAAATGGCGGTCCAAATGAAGAAACAGAGAAAGTGAAAAAGTGATAAAATGAAGGAGGTTTGTTTATTATAACGCAAAATGACGAAAATACCCTTATTGAGGCAAAAAAAACACGCGTTTATCTCAGACATCAAACACTAGTGGAAAAAAAGCTATTGGCTACTAAACATTAGCTGCGGTTCCTAATAAACATATATATATATATATATATATATATATATATATATATATATATATATATATATATATATATATATGTATATATATATATATTTAGGATCAAATGAGAAGGATTTTAAAATGAGAAGGATGAGAAGGATTTTGTTTGATTTTTTTTAGTTACTATATATACAAAAAAGGATACTATGTTACAAAAAAAGAACACTTTAAAATTTATGTCATAGTGACTTTTCTGTGTAACATAGTTACTTTTACAATTATGTGTTTTTGACTCAATCGTACCATAGATTTTTTTATTTGTGAAATCAAGGTGTAGAGTCTTACCTTCTATTTTAACACCCTTCTATTGGATCCCTCCCTATATATATATATATATATATATATATATATATATATATATATATATATATATATATATATATATATATATATATATATATATATAAAAGAATTTCCAGTGAGAACCATCCTTATATGAGAACTGTGAGAACAAATCTTGCTTATAAAAAAGTGTTACTTTTTACTATAAAAGTGTTACTCTTAGCAAAAATGTGTTACTGTTTTTTATGATACTATGAGACAAAAAAGTGTTACTTTAAGAAAAAATTCTGAAATATATTTATAAAAAGTTGTTACTTTTTACATAAAAATGTGTTACCTTTTAAAACAAATGTGTTACTTTTTAATATGTTTGTATTTTAGGAAAAATATTTTTTTTCTGAAAGTAACACTTTTTATGCTAAAAAGTAACAACTTTTTTTAAAACAAAAGTAGCATTTTTTTACCCAAAAGTAACACATTTTCTGTAAAAAAGTAACTGTAACAAGCTCAAATATCTTAAACTTAATCTTTCGATAAATTATTCCGAAATTTCCATTCAAATTTCTAATCCTTTAAATATCCATTTCAAACCATCTTTAATTCCTAACCTTTTTCTGATTTTGTAAATTCTTTTGAATATTAAACTTTAAAAATATTATTTTGTTTAAAATCTTTTTTATAAGCACTAAAATATTATTTTATTATTTTATAGTACGAAAGTAAAATTTTATTATTATATTTACAGTTTTGTAAAACGTTACGTTTTAACTTTCTTCTTTAAACTAACATTACTACTTATTATTTGTAATCTTATAACTTTGATTTAATTATTTTATACACAAAAATGAGTCGTATTTTTATTATTAAATTTAAGTATAGTTTTAAGCAAAATTTTATAAGTAAACTACATATTTTCATGATCAAAATTATCCATTATTTTAATATGTTCACTTGTACATATTAGAACAAATATTTGATGAACCAAAATTCTTTCTATAATAACCCATGATGTTCATCACTTACACAAGTTATCACCATTTTCTTACACAAGTTAACCTTCTTCTATACTCCAACTCTTACACATTCACTTACACACTCCAACTCTTACACAATTACTTACACACTCTAAATCACTTACAATGGTTAACCTTCTTCCATACTCCTAACATTCTTATTCATACAACTTATGAATTAGAAATTGCCCAAAACCCATTATAAATACCCCCCTTAGGCATAAGATCACTTACACCACCTTCATCAAATCTTTCTAACATTCTTTCTTATATTTTCACTACATTAAAATACTACTACCTTAATACTTTTATTATTAGTTGAAAGAATTCAAGAAAATGGAGCTTAGAACACTCTTTATTTAGCTTAAATCATCATCATTTTGGAGTATTATTGGGTTATTACTTAAGGTACCTAATGTATCATTATTTTTGGGGTTTTGGATTTATTTATTTTGGGAGTTTAGAAGATCATCATTATTTTGGGATTTTGGACTAATTATCTTTGGAGCATTATTATCTATCTTGGAGGGTCTTATTTCTTATTATCTTCCTAATTAGTACTTAGTACTAATCCTTGGTGTTAGTATGGTATAACTTCTTACCTTACTCTTTATTTAAAATTTTACATTATATTTACTTTATAATAGACAAAGTATTACATATGATGAGTATGTTTAAGTGAAAAGTTAGCCTAATGAATTTATGATCAAGATTATATTAAGTATGTGTATGCTAAAAATATATTTAGTATGTTAATAATCTTTAAACAATTTTAGGAAGTTGGGTGCAAAATTATATTCTAATGATATTAAGTATGATTGATGTTATAAATTAATGCTAGTATGTTTATGAGTTATGTGTTACATTAGAATTGTTATTATATTTAAGGATTTTTATGTTAGATCTTTATTGATATGTTTATGTTAGCCTTCATTTTAGTTTATAAGGTAGTAAGTTATTTTATGAACTTATTTTTTTTTATTAAGTATGGTTATATTAAGAATATTGTTATTATAGTTTATTTTTTTGATTTGAGTTTATCTTTAAAGTTATAGTAAATTTCTAAGTTATTAAATAGTATAGTGTTTTCTTGAATGATTGAAATTTTATTATTTTTTTGAATAAAATTTATGTAAAAAGATGTAAAAAGTGTTTTTAATGAACTTGCCTTTTTAAATTATGTGTGAAATTTGATTTTAGGGAAAATATTAAAGATAAAAGTTTTGTTTGATTTATAACAAGAAATATTGATTTTTGTGAAAATATAAGTTTTTACTTGTTTTATGTTAGAAATGTAGCTTTTGAACTTATTTCAAGAAAAATATATTTTTTATAGCTACTGTGGAAAATACTAATTTGAAACTATTAATAGAATATTAAGCTAATTATTAGAGTGAATTTTAGTGAGCATTATAATAAAGTTAAATATAAATTTAATGTGTAAAATTTAGTAATGAACATATAAAGACATAAAAGTGATTAAACGCTATGATTAAGAATTATATTAAATGAATGAAGTTACCAAGTAGGTTGGTCAAAGTCAATTAATTTCAAAGTCAACTTGTAGTAATAAAAATGTGATGTACTTGTGTGTGCTAATAAGTATTGATTGAATGACTTCGATAGTAAGGTAATGTCGAACCATGGACCAGATGTAAAATCCTCAAGGCCCGCGTGTTGGCCGCGACGCAAAATGCTGTAAGACAGGGGTTCGCTACTCTTATCCCGTGGAGCTCGAGCATAAAATCATGTATTGAGGGTGACGACTCCCACCAGCAGCTTAGGGTTTAGGACTACTTGGCCCTCACCTAACGCACTTTACATATATCGTGTCATATTGTTGTGTTTGTTGATTAGTGATGAACTTGATTAGTGGTTATCCTATGAATCATGGTACCTAAGTGAGTATTAACCAAATGAACTTACATGAGTGTTAAGATTACCAAATTGTATAAATGGCGGAACGATCACGTGATCGAGAATGTATCTTAATGACTTAAAAGTATGGAACAAGAAAAGAATATAATAAAAGTATACAATGGTGTCAATTAATTTGAAATTCGACTTATACTATTATTTTGTAAATGTAGTGTATAATTTTCATAATTCTGAGGCCGATAGGATGTTATGCTTCGGCTAAGCAATAATCACCGATCTAATCTACGCCATCCGTGATCAGGATGGCGCATTGCGGATTTAGTTTCAAGTTCATCCAGGCGCAAATAATTATTATTTATCGAGAACTTAGTCGCTTTGTTCTTTATATTGATGACTTGATGTTGATGTGCTTTTTACATTTTTTAATTTTTAAAGCAAA